>CM064576.1:16605615-16694330 GCA_032716605.1 Paralithodes platypus | reverse complement strand
AAACAATACTAAAAACAATATCCGATACGGTAGGTAAATATATACATATGAAACAAGGAATAAAAAACACATGAATAATACGAGCTATATAATATATACTGTATATATATATATATATATATATATATATATATATATATATATATATATATATATATATGTGTGTGAAAGGCACAACTAAGTACCGAAATATTTATATTAATGAATGAATGAAAAAAGCGAAGAAAAATGCTGACAAAGAGTAATATCAATGGCAGAAAGAAAACGCGGGCTGCAAAGGAAGCTGATAGAAAACGCGAGGTAGTAAACACGGAAATATAAGAAGCACAAAGGGATACGATACACACACAACCAGACAAAAAAACATAACTTAGAAAAACACTATAGTCGGGGGTTTCGCTTTGTTAATGTTTACAACATTAGTTTGGCGATTTTAAGACTTTTCCCCTATTTGTTAAAATTAAGACCTAGCATGCCATGTAGGTGTCGACCTTATCCTGGCGAGCCATAGTGAGCCTGTAAATTAGGAGGATCCGGCCTTTGGCCGCAACATTTATCTCGAGGGGCGGTCTTGGGGGTGTTTTTTAAGCTACATGGAGGGCTAGGGAGGAAACTAAAAACCTCCCCTTAAGTACCGTATCGAGAAATCAGCTGTTAAGGGATTACATTTTCGGCCAGCTGGAATAAAAACTAGACTATAACTCTTTTGATACTTACCAAGCTTGTTTATTTCCCCTTAGCTTAGTCCATGTGCCGGGGTGACAATGTGTAGGCTACCCCCAGAGACGCCTTCCAGTTAAAAGTATAATGGATAGTCGCGGTCGTTGAGGGGTTTATATTTTATGGACCCCCCTACTCACATGTTCGCCCCATTAGTTTGACGATTTTAACACCTTTAGCCACATTTCTTTATAAATTTTAAAACATTTCCTGCCATTTATGTGTCGAATATTTCTTGGCGAGCAATGGCGAGCCTGTAAATTAGGATGGATCGGCCTTCGGCCAAGACATTTCTCTATGTACAATTATATCGCGAAAGGGAGCGAATTTTCCAGCAATTTTCGAAGAACACATTTTTCTCGCGACATTTGAATTAGTACGGTATCAGAGACTAGACTGAAGGTAGATTATGTTAGTTGGCTGAATTATGATAACACATGATTTTGAAGATGTCAGAGGGATGATACTCTAATAAAATGCCGGAAAAAACCCTGTTTCCGGCAATTTTTGATCGACAACTTTAATTCTGGCAATAATTCGGAAAAAAATTGGCATTATAGTCTTATATTTTGTTCTCTCTCTAACCTGGCGGACAATGTAATCCCTAACTGCTCATTTATCGATATCAAAGGTTTGTTCCTGGACCCCCTTCTCCCTCAAGTTTAGCCCCATTAGTTTTGAGATTATAAGACGTTCACTCCATTAGTTTAGCGATTTTAAGACCTTCGCTCAATTAGTTTGGCGATTTTAAGACCTTGCGCCTCATTTGTTTGTAAATTTTTAAGACCTTCCTGGCATTTAGGAGTCGTTATGTTCCTGGTGAGCGATGGCGTCGACGGACAATTTTCTACCGAAAATGTAGGCTACAAATCTACCTCAAAGGGGGATCTTGGAGGTATTGTTTATGTTTGATGGAGGTCTAGGGAGCGAACTTGGACAAAACTATGTATAAATCAACAGCTACTATTATGTCTCTGCATCATATTAACGCCAAGTTTTCATAATTAAGAACCTATATGGCTCTACTGTATATCTTAGTTATAGCTGATTATGATAGAAACCCCATGAGAAACCCCACAATTTCCAGTCTGCTAAGAACACACAGACTATAGTTCAACCCAGATCACTTAATCTACGGGAAGCTACAGTATATACCCTTTCATCGGCGCCTCACATTAATTAATTTAGTTTTTCTATCGTTATATTACTTGTATCGTGTTTTATCGGTGACTATGGCTGGAGGTGGATAGCTTTACTTGGCAGAATTCACGGAACATATAAATTCAAAAGCTGCCAGACCAGAATTGCCGAAATCAGCCCTCGTGTGAATTCAACTTAATAGGGTCATTAAGCTGTATTAGGTCTATGGAGAGAGAGAGAGAGAGAGAGAGAGAGAGAGAGAGAGAGAGAGAGAGAGAGAGAGAGAGAGAGAGAGAGAGAGAGAGAGAGAGAGAGAGAGAGAGAGAGAATAATTGAAGGTGGGGGGGGGGGGATGCGTGCAGGGGGGAGAGAGGTCAAAAGGCGTTCCGGCAGAGAGCTCTTATTTGCATCTGCATCTCTCTCTCTCTCTCTCTCTCAACTGTACTGCATGTATTAATATTATGATTAGCAAAATAGGTATATGTTGCACATGGCTACGACTTTGATATTTTGTGCCCAATTGTAACTGATTTATTGTACCGAAATGGGGGCTATTATTGGCTGGCTGCATCCACACGGTAGGGCAGTAAATAAAGGTTGTTTAGTCAAGTCAAATCTCTAAACTGTACGGTGCTATCTGTATTGATCTTATGATTATAGTCCGTTCATTGGGCAGAAATCGTAACCCCTAACCTCTCAAAACTCAAAAAGGACTAGAGTAATCGAGCTAATATTTCTACCAAATAGGAAGAGTTGGCTAGGGAATATGTGTGTAAAATGACAGCTCATTTCTTTAGCCCTTTTTGAGTTATAGGTTAGAGCACAACGCTGCACATGGGTAAGCCACTGATATTTTATGCCCAATTATAACTGAATTATTGAACCACGAACATCTATTGTATCGAAGTGCATTGTGTGCCCGTATCCACTCTGGGGGGCAGTAAATAAAGGTTATTAAGGGGATCTACCGGTTCTTACTCATGATGTTGTCAGTGGATTCTGTCCTATTTAAATCAGATTTCGCACACGTACAGGGGACTATGAGAGGAAGTTTCGTACCGGTACCGCCCAAAATATATATATATATATACCGGTATATGGATATATATACTTTATATATATACAGTATATATACAGTATACTGTTTATACTATATATATATATACTGTATATACAGTATACTGTAATGTGTGTGTGAGTAAAACAGGGTCTACACAGTAGGGAGTACCGGTATATGTAGGCTATCTGGGAAAGAGTAAACTATATAAATAGAATAGCAGTATCGTCAAAAATAGCCAAGTTAACTCTTTCAACATACGAGGACGTATTTTCATTGTATTTTGGATAGCATTAGACGTCAGTTTTAGCAGGCCCTCTGGGAATCAAATGGTTTAAGGCAATCTCAACGAACTCTCTGACTCCCACATTGCCTTCCTAATCTACAATAATCGTCTACTGTTATCCAGAACAAAAGTAAGAATGGCGTCATCGTATCTTGAAAGGGGTAATATACAGTAGATAAGATGTACGGTATCGCTTGTATTCTTGAACATTGCTTTCCCTTCGCAGCGCCGTTAATGGACGAAATATTTGGAAACAATTACGCTATCTTCTGTAAACAACACTGATTCCCACAATATTCGTTCGGTATCAGGGACCGGGCGAAGGGAAATATTTGTTTAAGAATACAAGCGTATATAGTCAGCACCTTGCCACAAAAAGTCCCAAGGGTGCAGCTCCTACATAAATACAGTAACTTAGTTAGACCTATCACCTATAGCCATACGAATCTGGGATCGCTATTGTGTTACGCAGAAGCACGAACCAAAATATTCCTCCAGATTTTCTTCCCAGACAGTGCGGGTGGTAAGTGTGGAGGAAGTGGGGGAGGAAAGTGGAGGAGGGGGGTTAGAAGGGAGGGGGGTAGGTAGGAGAGAGGCTGAAGGAGAGGAGGAGGCGGGGGGAGGGAAACTGGGAAAGAAGGTGGAAGAGGAAGGAAAAATGGAGAAGGGAGGCGTAGGGGAATAGGTAGGAGGGAGGCTGAGGGGGCATCTAGGAGAGGAGGAAAGAGAAATGGAGAAGAAGAAGGGAGGGGAAGAGGAGAAGGGGGGGGGGGGAAGGAAAAGGGAGGCTAAAGGGGATAGGAAGGAGGGCTAGGAGGAGGACGGGGGATAGAAAATTAAGGGGAGGAGGAGGAGGAATGCAGGAGGAGGAGCGGAAGAGGTAATTACGTGTGTGAGAAGAATGCAGGTGGGAGATGAGGGAGGAGGGAACAAATTGCCAAGGGGAAGGACCACCTGTAATGCTACAATAATAATAGTCATAGAGGAAGGAATGTTGCAAATAATATATAACCCAGCATTTACCGGTACTACGCTATAATATACTGTTTATATATATTTATATATAATTATATATATATATATATATATATATATATATATATATATATATATATATATATATATATATATATAGAGAGAGAGAGAGAGATTTGGATTAGTACAGTATCGGTACTGGTAACTTACTTCTAGCTTTCATTTGTATTAACCGTTTAGCCTACTCCTAAGTATTAACCTCCCGGAGTCATGTAGGTTAATTTGTTTTTTGGCGTGCAGATAGTTCAGTGTTACCGTAATGATGGTTTATAACGACACAGACACACACACACATACTAGGTCGGCAGGTTTTCACTCACTCTCTCACACACACACACACACACACACACACACTCACTCTCTCTCTCTCTCTCTCTCTCTTTCTCTCTCTCACACACACACACACAGTTGTCCAGTCGCTGTTTTTAAAGGGTCTCAGCACAGCCGTACTTAAAAGTCTAGTTACCCTTTCAAATTTAACCCCTTCAAAACGGTGGGGTCATATCCACTTAATTCTGGCTAACATTAGAGTTATATTCTGCTTAGAAAGATTTTGACCCCTCAGACAGTAACTGTTATATTCTGCTTAGAAAGATTTTGACCCCTTTGATTACTACAGGACTTTCCAAAACAATAATCTGAGAGAAAAAGAGAGACTGTTTAGTAGACATAGCCTGAACTGGATGTCATTATAAAGCACCATCACGGTAACAATGAACTACGGTGCCGGTACTGTATATCAACACCACGGTACTGTATATCAACACCACGGTACTGTAGATCAACACCACGGTACTGTATATCAACACCACGGTACTGTATATCAACACCACGGTACTGTATATCAACACCACGGTACTGTATATCAACACCACGGTACTGTATATCAACACCACGGTACTGTATATCAACACCACGGTACTGTATATCAACACCACGGTACTGTATATCAACACCACGGTACTGTATATCAACACCACGGTACTGTATATCAACACTACGGTACTGTATATCAACACTACGGTACTGTATATCAACACCACGGTACTGTACATCAACACCACGGTACTGTATATCAACACCACGGTACTGTATATCAACACTACGGTACTGTATATCAACACTACGGTACTGTATATCAACACCACGGTACTGTATATCAACACTACGGTACTGTATATCAACACCACGGTACTGTATATCAACACCACGGTACTGTATATCAACACCACGGTACTGTATATCAACACTACGGTACTGTATATCAACACCACGGTACTGTATATCAACACCACGGTACTGTATATCAACACCACGGTACTGTATATCAACACTACGGTACTGTATATCAACACTACGGTACTGTATATCAACACTACGGTACTGTATATCACACCACGGTACTGTATATCAACACCACGGTACTGTATATCAACACCACGGTACTGTATATCAACACCACGGTACTGTATATCAACACCACGGTACTGTATATCAACACCACGGTACTGTATATCAACACCACGGTACTGTATATCAACACTACGGTACTGTATATCAACACTACGGTACTGTATATCAACACTACGGTACTGTATATCAACACCACGGTACTGTATATCAACACTACGGTACTGTATATCAACACTACGGTACTGTATATCAACACCACGGTACTGTATATCAACACTACGGTACTGTATATCAACACTACGGTACTGTATATCAACACCACGGTACTGTATATCAACACCACGGTACTGTATATCAACACTACGGTACTGTATATCAACACTACGGTACTGTATATCAACACTACGGTACTGTATATCAACACTACGGTACTGTATATCAACACTACGGTACTGTATATCAACACCACGGTACTAATTACCGAAACTACCACTATTATCTTCCCAATAGTTGAAAGCTATTATAGAATGAGGATGTTGCAAAGATCAGATAAAAATAAATACAAAATCAACCACCGGAAATGCATTTTATGTGCACTATATAAAATACTGTAAAAACTCTCAATGATGACGGCGGTAAAACTCTTGTTAAACCCTTTACTGGCAAATTAGATGCTGATTTCAATAAGTAATGGGGGGGGGGGGGTTGAGGGAGCCCCCCCCCCCCATCCTGTATTCCAATGCAAATTTATTTTTTTTAATTTTTATTTTACTCTGAAAATTACACACATCTAAGTGTTTTAAGATCGTTAAATAATGGGGGAAAAAAATCCGGGGATTGTAATTTATTTAACTACTGTAAAATTATGAAAACTACCGGTACCTAAAAGCAAAAAGAAAAACCATGGGAAAATTATTGGTGGTTTCGGACAATATTTTCCAACACTACTAAGTTCCCAATAACGAAAGTGTTAAAGTCGTGAAGGTAGGAAATTACTTCTGAGCGCGACTTGACGGCTTTTTGTGTCATCAGCAAATTCGATTATATTTGGCGGCGGCAATAAATGTACACCACATAATACTTTTGATGACAGTCCAAAGTGTTACCCACGTTCCGGCCTTGACACTATATGATCCGACGTCCTGTGGGTTATTATGACATTTTGTTAATCATGTTGGGGATTTTGATTGTGTTTGCCTTTTTTGAGCAATTTATTTTAGTTTGTCCTCTAGGCTACTGAGAAAAACGCCTTCCTAGACTTCTTTAAAACTAGAAAAGCCCACCCAGACTCGCTTCAAGCTAAATTTGTAAATTTTTCGACAAAAATTTCCTGGCCGAAGGGCGATTTCTTTAAAGTTACAGGCTTGCTACTGCTTGCCCAGAAAAGAAAAAAATCGACACCTGAATGAAGTGAAGCGTCTTATCGCCAAAGTAATCAGGTGAAACGTCTTAAAATCTCCAAACTAATGGAGCGAAACAGTGGAGATACAAAAAGATTCTCTCGGACGAACAGGGTTACAAAAGATGTGTTTGTGTTTTCCACAACTATGACATAATTATAATGTATCATATAAACTATAATTATTTCTACCTTTCTTACACATTGTCAAGAACAAAAAAAATACTTGAAATTTGACGTTACTACTTCATTAAGGATACTCGTAGTCATTTATTGATTTACACATTTGGTTCATTGAGACCAAGCAGTCAATTAAATATCTCGTACCGGTACTACTAAGGGACCACGTACGCGTACGGATTGGCTTGTCCACCCTAGGGATCCTGTAAAATGAGATAGATTGGCCATCTTTATTCTTTGGACGTCATTTTGACGCCTTAATTATCATAGAACGAGGTTTTATTTTATTTTTGATCGCGTAGAATGAATATCTAAAGACCAAACTACTGTATTATATCCTGCATCACTGTATTTCCTAATGTTTATTAAGGGAAGATGGGCTGGTTTTTCTGGCCCCCTTCTCCCTCGTATTTAATCCCAATAGTTTTGACATTTTAAAACGTTCGACTCATCATTAGTTTGGCGATTTTATGACTTTACCATTTATTTTTCAACAATAAGACCTTTCGTCCCATTTAGGTGTCGATTGTATCCTGGCGACCGATAGCGAGCCTGTAATTTTAAGAGAAATCGGCCTTCGACTGGGACATTTTTATATCGAAAAATTTACAAATTTATCTTGAAGGGGGTCTAGGGATTTTTTTTTTTTTTTTTTTTTTTTTTTAAAGCTTGATAGAGGTCTAGCGGGGAAACTAAAGAACAAATGAATATACAAATAAATAGACCCAAACAAGCAGTCACTGTCCCGTTAATGATATCGAGTGTAAACAAAAAGGCAAATATCAACAGTGGCACCAAGATGGCGGAGGTTGGCCGATCTCTGTTACTGTACGATCTCTACCCCAGCCTATGACCGATAATGTATTTTGGTGTTTATGTGATGGCAAAAACCCCCGGGGAGTGCGATTCATTGTTGACGGTCAGTGTCTCACATGCTTGGTTGCGTAGCGTACAGTCGCGGCCAGAAGTTAGCTCACACCTTTACAACTTCATTTCCCTCTCAGCTAGCCTATGAAAACAAAATACTCCCAGGTCAAACTTAATACAGTTTACTTATGGATGTTTTATTCGTGGGTGATATTGTTTTTGTTTTGTTTAATAATAGTTTGTCTAGTACCGTTCCAAGTTGAAATGATGGAGGTAGGACAAAACAAAATCTGCGTGACTGCACCACTTTTTTTTTTTTTTTTTTTTGTCTATGTGTATGAAGGAGACAAATGACAAAGCTGCCTGCGACAAGTGTCTCCCCCAAAGTTGAAAGAGTGAGAGAGCAAAATTAAACTTAGTTTTGTATGTGTGTATGCTTACCGATACATTATTGGAATAAAGAGTGGTGTGGTTGTTTAGTGTAGTGAAATGGATAGTAGGTGTTTGTGAGAGCTAGCTGGATTACTCTTTGTGTAGGTGAGACACAAAGAGAAACAGTGATGGGAGCCAGACAAATGAAACAGGAGTTCCAGCAACTCCTATCACAAGCCTATGAGGCCTCCCTTGGGTATTGTCCTGCTCGATTGGTGTTTACAATCTCCCCAATTGTGCGGACACTTGAGTTTAATGAACTTGATTACACACGATTATTGCCTATGTAAGCCACTAAGCCTACAGTATAGTTAGGCTTCATACAGTATTACAACCTAGGCTACATGGTCACGATATGATAAATTAAAATGTAAGAAAATTCCATTTGAAACAAATAATAAAAACAAAAAACAACTGCACAGCAAAATAATGATAAAATACAGTACGATATTAAACAACTCAGTAATTGATTCCAGGTTATAATAAACAAAGAGAGCGAGAAAAAGTAAGAGTTGCTATCCGTGACTGGTCAGCTGGAAAAGAGCACTGTCTATATAATTATATAGTGGTGATCAAATGAATGAGATATACCGATAAGACAAATTGACAATACAAGTTTACCCATAGATATTGTATTATAATGATGCATATATATATATATATATATATATATATATATATATATATATATATATATATATATTATATATATATATATATATATATATATATATATGTATATATATATATATGTATATATATGTATATATATATATATATATATATATATATATATATATATATATACCGGTATATATATATATATACCTGTATATAGTAATACTGTATATAAATATGTGTGTGTGTGTGTGTGTGTGTGTGTGTGTGTGTGTGTGTGTGTGTGTGTGTGTGTGTGTGTGTGTGTGGGTGGGTGTGGGTATGGGGTGGGTGGGTGGGTGTGAAAGGTAAAGAAAAATACGTTGTTAAGTGATAAATGCGAGCGTTGAGGCAAGTGAGAGTTAAGAGCAATGACTGGACGGTTGGTTCCTTTCTTTGTCTGCTCCCTTCACACACCACTGCGCACACTCTCATTCCACGCATCCCGATTCCACGGACAGACCTATTTGTGTTTTCCTAATGTTTTATTGGTATCTTTCTCCTTCCCAATTATTCCCATTCGTTTAATACTGATTTTCTTCATGTTTTTCCTTTTCTTTCTCTTCACTCCATTTAATTACGGTACACACACACTCATTCCGCGGACGATTTGTGTTTCCTAATGGTTTATATCCTCCTCCTCCCCTTCCTTCTGTAACCTGTATTCCTTGTCCACTACTATAAGCCTTTTTCAGTATTTGTTGTATTTTATCATATTTTTCTTTTTTTAACCTGGCAAATTAACACCAGCTTGCTTTTAGCTTAAGCACTGCATTTAACATAAGAACATAAGAAAATGGGAGTCTGCAGAAAGCCGATTGGCCTAAGCAAGGCAGATCCCTGTCCCACACAACCCCAATTACAAAGCCCAATTATAGGCTCAACACTCTAATACCCTGAGGATCATCTTACCAAAACGGTTAGAGATTAACGCAGGATTACGGGGGTCTGCAGAGCGCTGATTTGCCCAACCCTGCTGATCCCCCTTCACACCCAACCCTTCTACATTTCGAGTCGATTGACTGATAGTAGGCAACTGGGTTATATATTTCTTGTGTTTGTTTTTGCAACTGAAATATGGAATTCGGACACAGTAGGCCTATCATCAGCCTATTAACTCAAGGTACAGTTATCAAACACACAGACCAAATTCGCCAGGTTGAAGACAAAAATCGATAATTATTTTCTTATTCGTGATCATGTTCGTGTTCTCCGTGGTATTCATCTCTCCAAACACACACACTAATCCCACAGCTAGTGTTTTTTAAAGGTTTCATTCCATTAATTCTCCAAATGTATGTCTTTTCATTCGTTTATTACTAATTTTCTTCTAATTGTTTTGGCTTGGTTTCCTTGTCGTTCCTCTTTCTCGCCACACACGACTGCACGCATTATCAATCCATCAAATTTTGTAATCCACCTCACTGCGAGTCTGCTTCTATTACAGATATTTTCTTATTTTTTTTTTTATTTTCGTTTCACCCACCATTGTACATTTCCTCTTTCACTAATTTTCATCTTCGTTGCAATATTGTTCTTTTAATTCTTCACACACCATTTCACACTACTATTTCACGGTGTTGTTTAAATGTTATCATATAAACCATGTCTTCTGAGTCATTAAAATTTCGATCTATCTACTGCCAAACGTCTCCATCTCATAGGGGGTGGAAATGATTGAATCGCCTGCACGCTCCTCTGTCATCCATCAGCCGGCGCCCCTCCTCCCACCCCACACCACTCATATAACTCTTAACTCCACACTTCATTCTTAGTCTACCTCTTCTTCTAGCTCTTCCACCTCACCCTCACACCCTCTTTTAATCATTCTCTCTCTCCATACACTTCACATGACCAAACCACCTCAAGGTGTCCCTCTTCACATTCTCCAACACTCCACATCCTACCGGTACTTATTGTGTGTGCTCATTCCGAGGCTATGTTCTATTATACAATAGGCCAAATCTTATACTATTATTATACTGTCCTCTTCCTCCTTTAAGGAGACAGTGTTTTTTTTCTTTGTTACGGCAATTAATTCATGTATTCATATATTTTGGTAGTGTCCTCGCTAGAGCTCCATCAAACTTTAAAATATATCCATTAGATCCCCCTACGAGATTAATTTGTACGTTTTTCGGTAGAAAAATTTCACGGCCGAAGGCCGGTTCCTACACAATTACAGGCTCGCTATCGCTTGCCAGGAAAAACCGACACCTAAAGGGCACGAAAGGTCTAAATATTAACAAAGAAATTGAGCGAAAGGTCTTAAAATCGACAAACCAATGGGGCAAACGTCTGAAAATATCAAAACTAATGGGGATAAGCATGAGGAAGAAGGGGGACCAAAAAAACGGCCCATATGCCCTTAAATCTTCTTCGTCTTCCCTTACTCCACTAATTATTATCCTTTTCTCCTCCCACAAGCTCCTCCCTCCTCTTCACACACCACTGCACACTCTCATTCAAAGGCGCGCGGTCAGGTATTAAGGAGAGATGGGTCGGCTTTCTGGTCCCCTATCTGCCTCATTAGTTGTCAGATTTTATGACGTTTGCCCCATTAGTTTGTCGATTTAAAGACACCGAGCCTGTAATTTAAGAGCATTTAAGACCGGGACTTTATTCTATCGAAAAATTTACAATTTTTTCTTGAAAAGTGATATTTTTAAGCTTGATTGAGGTGTAGGGAGGAAACTTCAAACATAATAGAGATAAATTAATATGCAAATAAATGGGCCATCCGCCCTTACACCCCCCCCCCCCCCCCCCCCCCATTCATGCCGTGGTTTATTGTGATTTTCGCTGCCTCTCCCTTTCGTGGTATTGTCATTTTATCTTACCTCCTTATTTTATGTTTAGTTGAGATTTTCTTGTTTCGTGTTTTATGATTTTCTTTTCCCTTCCCTTTCGTATGTTAGAACGATAATATTTTTTATAATAGCTAGAAAGCAAAACATGCGTAATCGGATCTTGAAAGGGTTAATTAGTTACGAGAATTCTGACAACTTTGATAATCTACCTACAATTTAGATACCAATAACAATTCCAAAAACAAGCTCGAAATATTGTCATAAATAGTTATCAAAAAGGCGCTCGTATAGCCTACTTTCAGTGCGGTGACTCCTATTCATAATATTCAGGCTATCATTAGATTATTTTAGGCAACTTAGGAAGAACCTGTGGGAATCAGAGGGTCACTTAAGATGTATACATTTTCCTTCGTTCCCTCATGGTATTTCCTAAGACACATAAAATCATGTTTTGTCAACCACAACCATATTAACTCCTTCAGCACGATGGTGCTCTTTTACCTTTTATCATGGCAAAAATTAAACGATTTAAGGCAGTTTAAGACGAACCTATGTTAATCAGAGATTCAGAGGGTTTATTGAGATCGTATTTACTTACCCCTTGAGTCCTAGAGGTAGATTATAAGCCAAAAAAGTTTGTCTAATGGCAACCGGAATAATTATGACGAACATGATGTCATCGTGCTGAAGGGCTTAATAAAATCATCGTACTGAAATAATTTATTTTACACGATGTCACACGATCGCCTTTTCCGGCAACTATCACCAACCTGTGGATGGCAACAGTGGAAGAGAATGAAAACGGGACCACGCGGAATGCAACGCTATGGTCCACCCCTATAAAAGGCAGTGGGTAGGAGGGTGGGGGATAGGGAGGTGTATGTGTGTGTGCGGGGGGGGGGGGGGGAGAGAGAGGGATAGACAGGCATCCACGCTAGCCATACGTTCCCAGGACCCCGGGAAGAAAAAGAGAGAGATGGGGGGGGGGGAGAGAGAGAGCAGGTTTGTCAAAATAAAATATGCCGCCATTATCATAATAATAATAAAACATCCATATCTGGACCTCATCACCTCAGACATTTATCACCAACGTAAATACTCTAACCATATAGATAATAATACCTCCATGACTCTAACCATGTGATGTTATTATTATCACGAACGAGAGAGAGAGAGAGAGCGGGGGGGGGGATGGGAGGAGGCTAGGTGAGCAATCTTGAGCGTTCCCAGGCTCAAGCAAGGGACAGTGGGGCGGGGAGGAGGGGTTGCAGAATAGAACAAAAAATACCGTGCAGATAGGTGGCCTGAAAAGGGATTGCGAGAGAGAGAGAGGGGGAGGGGGTAAGTTGTGAGTGTAGGTGTGAGGCATGGATATAATGGATTGGGTGGAGGTAAGCCAAGTACAGTGGATGGTAATAGTTAAATTCGCTGAGGTGATGGATAGTATTAGTGAGAGATGGTGACCGGTCAACTCAACCAGTAACCATTTCAACCAGTAGCTCTCACCCAGTACCAAATCAACCAATACGGTTAGGTTAGGTTAGTACTATATTTTGGCACTGGTTTGGTTGGTCTGGGTTAATTTGGCACTGGTTGAGAGCTACTGGTTGAGATGACGTGGAACCGTGAGAGATGTGTGATACTGTGAGTGTGAGAGGGTGTGTGTGTGTGTGTGTGTGTGTGTGTGTGGGCGGGAAGTATGGATAGGGTGGAGGTAAGCTAAGTTAAAGGATACAATGTGTGAAAGATAGATACAGATAGATAAATAGACATACAGATAAACAGGATCATACAAGGATAGATACACCACACACCTATACTAATTTAGTACCGTACCGGTACGTAGATACACAATAATATGGTTATGTTCAATATTATATGCACTGTATAGTGTATGACCAACACAACTGGTACAAGGTAATTTAAAGTTGTGAATAGAAAACAGTAATTAAGTGTGAAGGATAAACTAGCGGTATCAGGAATGAGCTACGAAGGAAGGAATAAAAATAGTAGGCTATACACTGAATGATAGGTCTACGCTTACCGTACCTTACCATGATAACGTACCGTACCAGAAACTATGGATGAAAAAATAGGCCTTAATAATGATAACCTACCTACTTGTTGATATATAGAAGTTAAATAATGACAGTAAGCCAATTCCACAAAGCATGACAAGGGAGATCACAAAGGTATTAATATGTAATCATGGAAGGTAACATGATTAGCCAATGACAAGGCGCAATACAGACCCACCCACGACTCAATGATTTGCATTTTGTTTTTCTATGAGTATGAAGGATACAAAATAGCAGCTTGCTTGTAACTAGTGTCTCCCCCAAAGCCTAAAGAGTGACAGAGCCAAATTCAAGGGACGTTGGGGTAAAAATGCCTGGACACACGAAGTTTAAAGTAGTTTCAGTTGTAGAATGAAGGAAAGATTGATTGAAGGAGAGAATACCAGAGTTCACTAATTGAGTAGAAGAAAGGCTGAGAAAACGAAAGTTAAGTCAGTTTTCGACGTTGTAAATATTAACCTGTGTTCAAGTGTAATCAAATTCTGACTCTTTCCATTTTCCCGACTTAACCCGTCTCCCACCAGCAATTAATGCATATAAAACTAGAAACGGGTAAACAAAATACTAGGTAAGGTAGATAGAAGTAAACAGTTTACCAATTTAAACTCTCCAATCCCTCACAAACCAGGCATCAGTAGTAAAGGTAGGCCTATACTAGTTTTAATATAAGCTACGGTACCCTGTTCTGATCGTGGGGCCCCACCTCGTTTAATTTCTCTCTCTCTCGCTCTCTCTCTCTCTGGGTTGTATCCATTCGGCCCCATTCAGCCTACTGTTTTAAGACGTTGATCCCCATCCAGGTGTCGATTTTTTCCTGGCGAGCGGTAGCGAGATAGCACATTTTTATGTTTTTGACAGCAGGCTAAATTTGTAAATTTTTCGATAGAAAAATTTCTCCGGCGAAACCGGATTTCTATATACAATGATGGCTCGCTATCGCTCGCCAGGAAGAAATCGACACATGGATGGGGATAAACGTCTTAAAACAGTAGGCTGAATGGGGCCGAATGGATACAAGCCAGAGAAAGATAAAATTAGAAAACAAAAGCAGATTACCCTCCTTAAGTGTAGCATTCTTTCATTTGATTCTGGCTAATATTACACGATTATATTAAGCTTAGGAAGGATCTCTGTAAGTCAAAGGGTTAATAATTGGGCTCTAGTTCACCCCTTTGATTGCAATCCCTTTTAAGCTGAGCATAATTGTCTAATGTTAGCCACAATAAAAAACTCTTGACAATCGTGACAGAATAAGAAACTACTATAACTCTACAAGGTATTAATAATATGGTAATGCGTATTGTGTTATTGTAAATAGCAATATAGTAATTATAAAACTCGTGTCATATCTCAGCAATCAAGGTAGTGTACATGACAGCATCTTGCATGGTTGAGATGAACAGAGTCAAGGTAGCAATACTAAATACGGATGAACCCAAATTCCAATATTCTGACAAGATATATTAATTACCTTTAACGGTTACGAATAGTTAAAATACACACACACTTTGAGAGATGCTTCCCAAGTCGAATACATTCGTGTAAAAAATGATAACGATAACTATTATTGTATAGTAAACAGTAACCGGCGGATTGGCAGGATGAGCCCGTGTCAATAAGTTTTGAAGCCATAGCTAATCCAGGTAACTCCAAACAATTTTACTCAGTTTAGGAGAGATCCTTAAGAATCAAACTGTCACACAATATATCAACCCTCTAACTATCGATAAGTCCTTTCTACTAAATTATATTATCTGCAGGTAGCTACAGTCAACCATAAATTTGGCTTCATCTGATTGAAAGGGTTAAGATTATGGTCAAATAAACGACGGAAGGCAAAACAACAGGGGTCAAACGTGCCGCAGGGGCCCCCCCCCCCCCCTCACACACACACACACACACACACACACAAAGATAGGAAGGGATGGGGAGGGCAGACTATCCTGTTCGCACATGTTGGGTCTTACAATCGTGGGTTAGAGTGAAAGGGTGGCTAGGGGTGGAGAATAGGGGAGGGGTGTGGTTTGAGAGAGAGAGAGAGAGAGGTTATATACATACACAGACCACACAAACTTTGCAGTCTTTATGAAGGAGAGCTAGAGAATGCGTGTTGGTTAGTAACTAGTAAGGATAGGTATCGTCTTTGTTCCCTTGCCCAATATAGGCAGTACCGGTATGTATTGCACGTATTGGCAATCCATACTGTCTGCAGACCCTTTCAGTATTTGAGGATGCATGTTTACATTTTACTCTGGCTATCAATAGACGACATTATGCAATTTTTTAAGGATCTTTAAAAACCAAAGGGTTACCAAATATATCAAATAACCTTCTAACTCCCACAGGAATAAAATAAACTTAATCAAATCGTCTTAAGATAGCTAGAACATACAGTAATGAAGACGTGTGCTCATATCCTGAATGGTTTACGCTACCGATAGTATCCTATTCTACTTATTAAGTAGGTTCTTAAGTTCAACATAGTGGAAAATTACACAAATGTATCCTAATTGATCGCCTTCTCATGAACAGTATGAGAGTAACTTAACATTGTAAATGGCAACTGAACTTGGTTTCGTAGAGCGGTCCTTTTGTTGATTACGAGTCGGGAAAGAAGGCACCGGCATTTAGAAAGTAACTGATATGATTAAGCCAAGTTTCTGGTCATATTTTCGAATTCCAACACTTACACTACACGAATCATTAGCCTCATAATGCATTGTAGTTCTGTGATTCAGTAGTACCGGTACTGTTATTGTTCCACGGAGAGGTTTGAAAGGTTTAAAATTCTGTAATAATGGCTACATATAAATGATTATTTTGTGCCGGATATTAAAGGCGTTAATCTTGCATTATATATAAGAGAAAATATACGGTAATTTCCTCAGCTGCTAATATATTGCAATTGATTAATTTGCATAATGAAACCAATTAGCAAGTGACATCCGTTTAATTAGTATTACCGCATCAACCTGACCGTCGACCGCTTGGCCCATCGAAGAGATCCACGCTACGTCGTGTGTGGCATCTTGCTGGTGAAATTTACCACATGTCAAACAATAAGGATTGAAAAAAAAAGAGAGAGAGAGAGAGAGAGAGAGAGAGAGAGAGAGAGAGAGAGAGAGAGAGAGAGAGAGAGAGAGAGAGAGAGAGAGAGAGAGAGAGAGAGAGAGAGAGAGAGAGAGAGAGAGAGAGAGAGAGAGAGAGAGAGAGAGAGAGAGAGGGGGGGGGGGGGTATGTGTATGAGAGTGAGTGTCGGGTAGTAGGGATAGGTCTGGATGGGAAGGAGCGTAGATATAAGATCTAACCCGTCCCTACAAGTAATCCACATGGTCCTAGAAAGCGAGAACGAGTTAAATTTGGGTAGTAAGAATAGATCTGAAAAATGGAAAATAGGTAAAATATCTATCCAGTCCCCACAAGCTTCCCCCACGGCCAGGTGTGAGAGAGAGAGAGAGAGAGAGAGAGAGAGAGAGAGAGAGAGAGAGAGAGAGAGAGAGAGAGAGAGAGAGAGAGAGAGAGAGAGGGGGGGATAGGTACAGATGGAGGATAGGACGGTATCAAGATCTAACCTGTCCCCACACGTTTCCCGCATGGCCAGTAAGAGATTTATTGAGATATGTTTATTATGCACCTCTTATAAGTTTAAAGAATAAGAGGAACTTAAGCAGTAAGGATAGGACATTTGGATGGAGGGAATATAGATTATATAAATGTATCCTTCCCATACAAGTTAACTTTCCCACATGATAGAAAGAGTGAAAGTATAGGAGTCGGGGATATTACGGATAGGTCTGGATGGAGAGGAAGGTAAGGAAGGTATGCAGATCCAACCTGTCCCCACAAGTTTTGCACATGACCGGAGGGAGAGAGAGAGAGAGAGAGAGAGAGAGAGAGAGAGAGAGAGAGAGAGAGAGAGAGAGAGAGAGAGAGAGAGAACATATTGACTGATTAGATATAAGAGAGAAGAGGTTAGGTAGTAAGGGCATGTCTGGATAGGAGGGTAGGATAGGTATATGCCCCATCCTTTCCTCTCACTTAACCATTAGGATGATTAGGCTATTCATTAGCACAGTTGGTACTGTATATGTAGTACATGATTAGATAATGTCCAGTATTCGATAAATGGATATTAATCGTAGTCATGTGTTGTACTTATAACTGTCTTGATGGTGTAATGGTTAGAGTGTTTAAACTCTGTGTGGTAACCCAGGTTCGAATCCCGGTGGATCACATGTTTTCATTAATTTCATTAGGAGGTGTTTGCTGTTGGAGTGAAATTAATAAAAATAGATATACAATTTATCTATCCTGTGCCCACCCCAAGTTTCCCACATGGCCCCACAGGCAACATGGCGGCCGGTGCATCTCCTCGAGCGGAACATTCCATTTTTTTATGTTGTCCACCACCGCAACAACCACCACCACCACCTTCTTTTCTGCATCAGATCATTTGGCTGCACTCCCCCGTTTCTCGTTTTACTGTCTTTGTTGCCGTTGTTTAGATTTTGCTTTATTCAATACCATATTCGATCTATGTTCTTTCTTCACTCACACTTTATTATTTCTTTCGTCACCACCTCCCACTGCATCACCATCACCTTCCTGATTTCATTCACCACCTCCCACTGCATCACCACCACCTTCCTTAATGCACCAGATCGTTTGGCTGCATTTTGCGTTTCTTGTTCTAATGTACCGGTATCTGTTTTCATTACTAAACCTCTCGTTATTTAATACTCCCCTTACCCAATGCAGATTCCCTGTCCTTTTTCTTTCTTTATTTTATTTGTTTTTTATTTGTTTTATTTTATTTTATTTTGTTTTATTTTATTTTTTGGGGGGACCGCACCTTCCATACTGCTCTTGCAGCTCTTCGATCTTGCTACATACTCCTTGATCGTGTATTTTTGCTAATGTCTCCACTCTCACAGTTATTTATATTGACCACCAACACCATCACCTTCCTTTCTGTATCAAAGCATATTGCCTTTGCTGTGTCTGTATCGTTTGTTGTAGGCTATTCGGTTTTAATATATGTGCATATTCCTGTATACATTTTGTATTCGAATTTCGGCCGCCTCCCACTGTACCACCTTTCATACGCATTGTTATCTCCCTACATATGCTCTGTTAATGTGTTAGCAACGAATACTTCCCCATCCTCCCTAATTACTGAAACTGCTCTTCTAACTTCACTCCTCATTATCGACTGCTTCTCCAGTATCTAATAATGTCCCACCCTTCTTATTGCATTTGTGAGACCACCTCCTTCCACCATCCCCTTTACTGCAAGCTCATTATAGGCTACTGCAACTAATCTTGTTATTGTATATATTTTTTTCTAACTCAGCGTCGATTCCCTGCCTTCATACAACTAATATAATCTCTAAGATCTCTTAACTGCACCATTTCCTTTGTGAACTGCATTTCTCTCTCACTTACTGATTCTTCTCTTCGTAAGCAAGTACCGGTACCCGGTACAAGTTCAATTATTAAGTGTATGACATTCAAACATGCTTCATTAAAGTGTTATTCTGATTTAATCTTTATTGCCCATTTTTTTTTTTTTTTTTTTTTTGTACTACCGTACCTTGGTTAATTACCATTGCGTGTACTTTCATCTTGCCGCATTCTCTGTTGTACTGTATTGTTTGCTTCCTTACTGCCTCGCCCACTTCTCGACTGCTATTTTAATTACCGGTACTTGCCACTTCTTAATTACCTCAATCCCTTATGTACCGGTACGACGACCGTACGATGACGCCGTTTTTAATCTATTCTGGCTAAGACGATTTAATTAAGTTTAGACAAATATTTGTTAAGAGTCGAAGGTAGGCCTAAATTAATATAGTTTGTACCCACTGTATACCTTAGAGATTTTTTCCTACACCGCATATAATTGCTTAGTGTAGGCCAAAAATTAACATTACGCCAACGCATACCAAGGGTTAATTTTAAATTCGTATTATTCTTCACTTCATTATAGCACCGTACTGCACTTTACGAGTCAACCTTTGTATTCTTCAACAACTCATTCCTTTCGGAGCGGCATTACCGGCGATGTGAAGGGAATACAAGCGTAATTTACTGTCTATACCCCACAATGTACTAGTATATTAGGATTAACCTTCATATATCACTGCACGACACGTTGCTATCCTCCATTGACTTGACTCTTTACAGAATTTCTTTCGGAGTTTTGTCACACTTTAGAAGTTTAGAATATACCGTACTCTTAATTCGCACTGCAACTTTACTGCTATTTGTTTACGGTACTGGTATCCTCTACTAACTAAACCATCACATACTACTGCACTTTGTCGTACTTGTATTTATCTCCCTACAACATCTCGGGTGTTTTTGCCGCCCTGTGGAATCTACTCTTAATTCGCACTGCAACTTCCTTTCCCCCGCGGCATCTTCACTCCCGCATTCCTTCCACCGCTGTCCTCAGACGGTACCCAAGGTATTTTTCATCAGCCTCTTGTTACTTCGTGTATTCCTTATACCTCCTCTACTTCCTTCCCTGTCCTTCGTAAACTTTCCCTTGCTTCATTGGCGCTTTTCAGTACGGTAGTCTAGGTCGGACGCATTAATTTTGTATTTATTTTTATTTTATACAAACTATTATTATATATTTGTTATATATTAAGATTCGGAAGGATCTGTGGAGTCATATGTTTAAGTTCTGATTAAGTTTACCCTTTAGATTGCAAGAGATCCTTCCTTGGCTGAACACAATCGTCTAAGGTTAGCAAGAAAATAATGCAAAAACTCGTCCTATTTCTAAAAGTTAGATTCTTGTTTCTTATTCTTGATTTACCCGTTTTCAAAACTGTTGCCTCCTATGCTTCATTATCTACCCTTCTTTGCTTTCTCTGGCCCCCAGCTCCTCTTCCTTGCCTTCATTTATATATTATCTTTATTTTAATGTATGTATTATACTACTTCTCTTCCTAGTTTCATTACCGGGTACTTTCCATTTTGTTTAACCTACGTTTGTTCCTGTACCTCCTCTTCCACTTCCTTCATCATCTGTCTTCTGTTACCCCCTTTTTGTTCTCCATTTAGCTTACTCCTTCATTTTCTTCAATTACTTTCAACTTTATTTTCCTCGTTCTACCCATTATGTCCCTCCTCTTCTTCCCTCTATCATATGTTTCTTCCTTATTATCCTTCTATGTCTACACCTGTGACCTGTCCCTCCTCCTCCCTTTATCGTCTTTCTCTTCCTTATTCTCCTTCTATGTCTACACCTGTGCCTCCTCCTACCTTTATCGTCTTTCTCTTCCTTATTCTCCTTCTATGTCTACACCTGTGCCTCCTCCTACCTTTATCGTCTTTTTCTTCCTTATTCTCCTTCCATGTCTACACATGTGCCTCCTCCTCCCTTTATCGTCGTTTTCTTCCTTATTCTCCTTCCATGTCTACACATGTGCCTCCTCCTCCCTTTATCGTCGTTTTCTTCCTTATTCTCCTTCCATGTCTACACATGTGCCTCCTCCTCCCTTTATCGTCGTTTTCTTCCTTATTCTCCTTCTATTTCTACACCTGTGCCTCCTCTTCCCTACACTATCTTTATCTTCCTTATTCTCCTCCCATTTTTACACCTGTCCCCCCGCCCCCCTCTTTTTTCTTATGCTCCTCCTATTTCTACACCTGCCCCCCTCCTCTCTTTATGATTTTCTTCTTCCTTATTCTCCTTAACTCTCTACAACTCTCCCCCCCCCCTTCCCTCTATAATCTTCCTTTCTTATTATCTTATTTCTACAACTGCCCCCACCCCCCTACTACCGCTCTCTCTCTCTCTTGTCTGTGCTGTCCTTGTCTTCCACTTTACTTGGGGTTCCGCTATCTCTACTAGAACTAACTTCTGACCGCCGCGTTTGAATCGTATGGTCTGTGTGGTCAGTATATCTATGTAAAAATCTCTCTCAGGCTCGGCGCCAGTGTAACTCCTCCAGCATCAGTCACCGGTTTCATCTGGCAAACTAACTGTTTGAGGATTATGACGAGCTTTGACAGTTTATGCTGGGTATTATTAGACGCATTTATTCGGTTTATAAAGACCTTGTACGGGTTAATGAGTTATTAATGGAGATGGTCTTTACCCCTCTGATTCCTAGAGAACTTTCCTAAATTGCATAAAATCCTCCAATGATAACCAGAGAAAAGTGCAAAAAATGTGCCCTCATATTAAAAACCTACCATAATTTACATTTCTCGTATACGGTATATACCGGTATACTGTATGTATGTATGTATGTATGTGTGTATATATATATATATATATATATATATATATATATATATATATATATATATATATATATATATATATATATATACCGGTATATATATATATAAATGGGAAGGAAAGCCTACTTTTTCTGGCTTCTACTTTAATTTAAACTCTCACTACCGTTTAATTATCACCATTAGTTTGACAGATGAAACTGGTGACTGATGCTGGAGGAGTGACATGCGCTATCCCCCCCCCCCCCCCTAGCCTAGTTTTAGGCTATTCTAAAGCTAAAAGTTATAAACAAAACATAATAAAATAAATTACCAGTATAGGCTATTGATTCATGTGTGTTATGAAAGTTTGGACTAACATAATCATTATAACGTCGCGAGTGTAAACAAATTCCCCCTATCTTCCAAGACGACATCCAGCCTCATAGCCTATTCATTCTCTATGGACAACTACTGTTTGCAACTTTGCACATTATTCGTTCATTCAAGGTAAGATTTAGTGAAGTTATCTTATATAAGGTTAGGTTCAAGGAAGTAGTTAGGTGAGATTAGGTAAATTAGGGTTTTAAGTTAGGCAAAATTCGGTAACAAGTAATTTCCGAAAAAAAAATAGAAATTCGAATAAATCACATCATAAACCATAAGAATAATCCTACGTTTCACTTAGTAATGGAACATGGGAGTAAGGTTAAAAAGTGTTCAGGTCAGTATTCCTTCCTCTCTTGGAATACCATTTCCTTTCTCCCATACTTTCTTTCTGTCCTTCCCATCACTCGTCATTCCAGCAGCCAGCCCCTCCCGCCCCTTCCACTCCAAATAAGCGAAGGTTCTCACGCACCAGCCATTCAAACAAACAAACGAACCACCTAGCATTATCATAAAACAACTCCACGCCTGCGCAAACAACGGGAACTTCAACAGGCGACAAATAGCTAACAAAATATCCAACAGTTAACATAATTATAATATCCTCTTGCTTGCTGTTTGGCCATATAGCTGGCTAATATACAGGTTGGTTTAAATCGTGGGAAGGAGTAGATGATAAAAGAAATGGAGATGAAAATAAGAATCCGAAAGAAACTCCCACAACCACAAACCCACCCCTCCTCCTTTTTGAACGACACTTGCCACCAGACTTGGCATTCATTTATCTGTCTTTTCTCGGCGTCTCCATACCTAACTTGCTTCCCATCCCGATAGACTAATACCTCTACTTTCCCGATGTGCATTACCGAATGTTATTGTTCAACGACATTGGTGGAAATAATGACGACAAAAAACAGACCGGCATCTGATTCTGACCTTGTGATTAGAGGAGCCGATTTTAGTATTTATAACACTTCGGCTTGTATATATACATAAACACTTGTCATGTGGGACCGACACGCGTAATACAACATAATATCAGCCATAAAAAGAGTTTTGTCTTCTCAATTACTTTGGAAAATAGTGAAACAAGCCCTAATGTCACCTGCTAGTAGGCCCTAAACACGAAACGAAATGAAAACGGAGCGAATGCTCCCAGGAGACCGAAATCTACCAGCGGAGGTGAATCTTCGTCTTCCTAGCTCAAAATATATCGTTTTCACAATTATCCACACACAAATCACTCTACAGCTTATCCAGCACTACGCATCACACATTCACGCTTCCACTGGGTACTTACCTAGTAACGTGGTAAATGGAAAACCGCCTATAAACCGCGAAATAACACACACTCCCCACCACTGACTTCTCACTGCAATCCCGTCAACTGGACGACTGTCGACTGGCGCCCCACCTAGCGGCTCTCAGGTGCACTGGAGCGTCTTAAGGAATTTCTGGAATCTACCACCCATTTTCGCCCTAATCTTCTTTACTCCGCATTATCTGAACTTATCCGTCTGTACAAGTGGGTGCTTGTAATGGATCCGATTGGGTATATAGCCTACGTTATGAGTAAGAGACAACTATTGGAAGAAGGTATGTAGCCTAGGGGTGGGACTGGAATGGGTGTGCGGGGGAGGGGGGAGGGGCTAAAATGGCATGGGAGAGAAGTATTGGGTGTGGGTGGAGGGAAGGAGTGGGGGGAGAGAGGAAGAAAGAGAGAGAAAAGGGTTAAGAGACCGTGGAGAGGTGGGTGTGAAGGGTCTTCACAGAAGATGGGCTGGGAGTCCAGGTTCTTCTAGTGTGGCATGAAAGTGAAATTATGGCAGGTATAATAAATTATTATGTTAATTATTCAGCTAATAACAACCACAGATATCCTACAAAGTCACACTATGTTGTCAAACTATATCAACATAATCGCCAATACAAATCTAACACGAAGATCAGTTATATGCACAGATGTATTATTCTTACTGCTAATTACAGTAAGCAATGTGTAAAATAAACACCATTGCATAGCCCAGCTGATCAGCCAATATAAAACGACGGCAATTACATCTTTAACAAAGGGGGGGGGGGGTAAAATGACAATATGGAAATATGTTTTCTATGGAAGAACTCAATAACTTGTTAAAATAATCGATTAATTGCCGATTGAGATTTAGAACCCTACACTTTCAAATGAGAATCCAGGGCGTTACCATTGGACCACCATGATTTATACTACTAACTGTATGGAACTTGGCATATGTTCTACAGCTACTGCATCGAATTGAATAAGTTAACTTAGCATAGGTCTACCTACTCATAATAACAAATAACTGTAGGCCTACCCTACTGTCAATTTAAAGTTATTATTAATGTCTAGGTGTTTGATGTCTGTTTGTTTTTATGATTTGGATAATAAAAGGTGTTGTCACTTATACCCTGTTCACTATAAGTAGACGAAATTGCTTTGTTTTGACTTGAATGCTGAGCTGCAACAAGAGTTGACGTTTTCAGTAATTCAATACGCCCTTTTATTATGGTTTTCATTAGCCGATTGTATGCAGCTTAAGAAAGACCAATGATAATATAATAAGGCTAACACTACCTCTATCCACTCTGTCTCACTTACAGTAATTCCTTCTTAGACTGAATAAATCCTCTATTGATAGCTAGACTAAAATGAATGAGTGCACCGTGTACTCCATGGTATACTGAAAGAGTTAAGTAACGAAATACATATATATATATGTGTGTGTGTGTGTGTATTATTCTGCCTTTAGCCCCTTATGCAATGGCGTAATTTTGTATTCCATCCTGGCTTTCACAAGACTATTTCTCCAAGATCTCAAAGACAAAATTTATTATAAATTCTCAATGCTTTGGCTCCCACAGGTACTTCCTAAACTGAAACAAAAATCGCTTAATGATAGCCTAAATCGAGTTAAAATTAAGTTATCGTACTGAAGGGGTTAACATACGGGACCCTTTAAATAGCCTTATGCCTACGGGGAGATGGGTCGTTTTTCTGGTCCCCTTTCTTCATGTTTAGCCTCATTAGTTTCCAGATTTTAAGACGTTCGGCCCATTAGTTTGGTAATGCTTAGACCTTTCGCCATTTTTTTTTTTTTTTTCAAAATTAAGTCTTCGTGTCATTTAGGTATCGATTTTTTCCTGGCGAGCGATAGCGAACCTGTAATATGAGAGAAACCGGCCTTTGGACGGAACATTTTTCTATCAAAAAATTTACACATTTATCTTGAAGGAGGGTCTTCCAGTGGCGTAGCCAGGGTTTTCTCAGCAGGGGGGCACCATTATCATGGGAGGGGCACCTGATACTCAGGACCAGGTAAAGAGTCATTGGGCCCTGGTGCTGTGTGGGCCCCTATAAATTGATAAGCGAGCAAAGCGAGCCAATCCTGCTGGGGGGGGGGGGGGGGGGTTCTCTGTGAGCCCCCCCCCCCCCGATTTTTTTTTTTAAATTTCACTACTTAATAGACTCAATCTGAAACCATATTTTTTTTTATAAATAGCACATTATCAAACTAATGATTCTAAGGAACTCCTCTTTGATTTTATCTTTAGCTTTGTCTATATGGTTAATCATTAGCCTATATTGTATTAATTTAAACTCAACAAACAATAACTCATTTTACATAACCAATTTGGTATATAAATACTGTAAACACACAATCCTCTCAGAGCTTTATTAAACACTTGTAGGTTGTATATTTGTGGACAGAAATTTTAAAATTAATAGCCAGAATAAAGATTTATTAAAGAACAGAAATGTTATTAACCCTGAAGGGAATTTTGGGAAATAACTCAAAAGTATTAGTAGCCCTACTAGGCTATAGCCTAACCTGCCACCCCAAACATCATAATTCTCCCAATTCCCGTATTTATGTAAAACAAAGGAAGGTTGAAGAGAGCTTTATTGATTCACTTAAGTTATGAAAATAGTAATGTACAGTAGGCCTACTTGCAGGATTAGGCTATATATTGTATTGATATGGTAGGCTATACTGTTACTGTAGCCTATAATCTCTATAATTAAGGTTTAGTGACATTATTGTGTTTACACAATGCCTGCAAATTATTTTAGAGTTGAATAGATAATAATACATCATGATAATCGTACAATAAATGCCACAAACCAGTCATGTCATTTAGGTGTCGTTTTTTTTTCTCTGGCGACCGATAGCAAGCCTTTCGCTCGCCAGGAAAAAAACCGACACCTAAATGACACGAAAGGTCCTAATTTTGACACAGAAATGGGGTGATAGGTCTTAGAATGATCAAACTAATGGGCGGAACGTCTTATAATCTGAAAGCTAATGGGACTAAACATGAGGAAGAAGGGGGACCAGAAAAATGGCCCATCTCCCCTTGACTTATGACCTCTGTAAATTAAACGCGTGCATATTAGGCTATCTGTTTAACAATATATATACAGTATATATATATATATATATATATATATATATATATATACTGTATATTTTTTTTTTTTTTTTGGCGCCACAACATTGATTCTTCTATCAACACCTAAATGGCAGAATTACAGGTAAATAGCCGCCCCCATATTGAAAGGGTTAATGGGGTGACCTGCTTTATTTTTCTGGGTTGTATCCATTCGGCCCCATTCAGCCTACTGCATTAAGACGTTTATCCCCATCCAGGTGTCGATTTATACCTGGCGAGTGTCGAGTGATAGCGAGCCACCATATTTTGGATAATGAGTTAGACAGCTGGCTAAATTTGTAAATTTTTCGATAGAAAATGTCTCCAGTCGGATTTCTCCATAAAATGCTGGCTCGCTATCGTTAGCCAGGAAAAAATCGACATCTGGATGGGAATAAATTTCTTAAAACAGTAGGCTGAATGGGGCCGAATGGATAGCCTTACAACCAAGAACGAGAAGAAAGCAAGTCACCCCCCTTAAGGCGAGATGGGTCGTTTTTCTGGTCTCCCTTCTTCCTCGTGATTAGCTCCATCAATTTTCAGATTTCAAGACGATTTTGATAAGTTCTTTTGCCTTTATCTTGTGTCGCCCCAGTTATGGTTTGTTTAGTTTGTAAGTTTTACATTATAATCTATTGCCAGAGGGTGTGGACATAAATGAATCGCCTTCAGTTTGTGCAATAACGTACGATAATATTTTCCATAAAACGGCTTTGGGTTTGCGATTTAATTATTTAAATTGCCGTTGAAGATATAATTTTCTTGAGCTCTACGTAGGGAAAGTGGTTATTTTGGGGGATCTATTTATATACGGTATATATATATATATATATATATATATATAATATATATATATATATATATATATATATATATATATAATATATATATAATATATATATGTACAGTGGCACAATATATATGCTCTGATGGCACAACCATCACTTCTTCCTCTGACAAAGCTAAACTCTTCGCTCAAACTTTTGCTAGAAACTCCACCTTGGATGATTCCGGTGCTTTTCCTCCCTCTCCGCCCTCCTCTCTCTTACTTATGCCTAATATCCTAATCTCTTCTAAAGATGTACTTTCTACCCTCTCTGGGCTTAACACTAATAAGGCGTATGGTCCGGACGGTGTTCCTCCTGTTGTTCTCAAAAACTGTGCTTCCGTGCTGACTCCCTGCCTAGGCAAACTCTTTCGTCTGTCTATCCTCTAACGTCTTCCCTTCATGCTGGAAGTTTACTCACATTCAACCTGTCCCAAAGAAGGGTGACCGCTCTCAACCCTCCAACTATCGTCCAATTGCTCTTATCTCTTGTCTTTCTAAAGTTTTTGAAACTATTCTTGCTTCCAAATTTCTTAAGCATTTCTCTTCTCATAATCTGCTTTCAGATCGCCAGTATGGCTTCCTTAAGGGTCGCTCTACTGGTGATCTTCTTTCATATCTTACTAACTCTTGGTCATCCTCCTTTCGGGACTTCGGTGAGACTTTTTCTATTGCACTAGACATATCGAAAGCCTTCGATAGAGTCTGGCATAAATCTTTAATTTCTAAACTACCCTCCTTCGGTTTCTATCCCTCCATCTGTGCCTTTGTCTCTAATTTCCTTTCCGGCCGTTCCATAGCCGCGGTTGTGGACGGCCATTGTTCACTTGCTCACTCTATAAACTCCGGTGTTCCTCAGGGCTCTGTCCTATCTCCTATTCTCTTTCTAATTTTTATAAATGATCTCCTTAACTGTACCTTAACACCTTAAGAGCGGCCTATGCGGTTTATTTATATGTACCGCCCAGCGGGGTGTTTTTAGCCAAAATAGGGCTGTTTACGTGATCATTTTCATGCCTAAATAAGACCCAGAACGTAAAACAAGTATCTATCCCTGAAAGGGCATAAACAGAGCTTTCGAATGACACCATAACGATCCTTTTATGATGGCTAGTTTTCTTGCAATAACCGTGCAACGCGAGTGCAAAAAGCATGTAATTAGCCACTTTCCCGATACAATTCCTTATATAGCGAGTGAGAGAGGGAGGAGGGAGCTGGGATTCGTGTCAGTATGTTCGCCGCAGTGGTCTGGAGCAGTCATACGCTCGCTACTCTCCTGCCACCACTTGTCTCTCTCTCTCAGCAACATTACGTGCTGAAATTGCCACTCGACCTATGTCGAGCGCCGCCACATAGTCCAGCTTTATTTAACTCGACTTATGTTGCTCGCCGCTAATTAAGGGTTAATTCCCATCCATTCATACGCAGACGACTCAACCTTACACTACTCCATTAGTTTTTCAGAACGCCCCAGCCAGCAATCCCTCAACGACAAACGTAATGAAGCCATAGAACTCTTAAATTCTGATCTAAATACTATTTCCAATTGGGGCAGAGAAAACCTTGTTAACTTTAATGCTTCCAAAACCCAATTTCTCCATCTATCTACCCGTCAGGATCTCCCAGCGGACTATCCCTTATTCTTCAACAATACAAAAATCAACCCTTCATCTTCTCTCAATATTCTTGGTGTCTCTTTTTCTTCTGCTCTCATTTGGAAGGACCATATTACCAGTCTTGCTAAGGCAGCCTCCCAGAAGCTGGGTGTGCTCAACCGCCTAGGGGGTTCTTTTCCCCTGCACAGCTTCTTGCTCTGTACAGGGGCATAGTGCGCCCTTGTATTGAGTATTGTTCACATGTGTGGGGAGGTTCCTCTCACACCGCTCTCCTGGACAAGGTTGAAAGGAAGGCCTTTCGTATCATTAACTCCCATCCACTCACCAACTCTCTGCAATCTCTCTCTCTCCGCCGCAATGTTGCATCTCTCTCGCTATTCTATCGCTACTATAATAATCAGTGTTCCTCAGAGCTATCCCAGTGCATACCACCTCCTTTACGTAGGGCACGTGGTACCCGTCTTGCAACTCAATCCCACCCCTACTCTGTGCAACTCTCCAACCCAAGAGTGAAACGTTACTCTCAAACTTTCTTCTACTCAACAGCTGAGCTCTGGAACTCTCTCCCAGAATCAGTCTTTCCCTCTTCCTATGACTTAAATTGCTTCAAACTCCGTGTGTCCAGGCATTTTGGCTCGAACGTCCCTTGATTTTGGCCCTGTCACTCTTTCAACTATGGGGGAGGCACTCGCTATAGGCAGTTATGCCTTTTGCCTCCCTCAATCACATAGAAAAAAAAAAAAAAAAAAAAAAAAAAAAAACAGTATAGTCAGGTCAAAATACAGTTTAACCCCCAACAAATTGCTACAAAAGGTTTCTCAACTGAATCTGGTAGGTTTTAGTGTACTTTTTAACATACTAAAAGTTTACCAAAGTAGGACCCCCGGAAAAGTTTTGTTTTCAAGATGGCGTCCAAGATGGCCGCCGAAACCTCTTAATGATCATAACTATGTAACTATCAACTCAAATTTGATGATCTTGGTGTCTATCCCTAGGTTTTTGGGGGCAAAGAACACATTAAGATCATAAAAAATTATGTTGGCCTATTATGTAACAAAAATCCAATATGGCGTCAAAAATGGCCGCCAACACCTCCAAATGACCGCAAGTCCATAACTATTGACTCAAATTTGATGATCTTGATGTCTATCCCCAGGTTTTTGGGGGCAAGGAACACATTAAGACCATTTAAAATGAAAGTGGGCCATTATCTAACAAGTAAGTCCAATATGGTGTCCAACATGGCACTACCATGTGACCAACGTTTCAGTCTAATTTGATTAAACTTGGGTCTAGATCTATCCCCTGGTTTGGGGGGACAAGGAACACATTCTAACAATTTTTTATATCACATAGCTGAAAAACTGGAAACTGGGTAAGTTAAGATTTTTGGCTGCAGTGATCTTGTCATTGAACAAATGTTGATGAGGTCTCTAAAGAGCACTGGTGGTCTAACTCGCGGCAGTGGGATGACTGAGGACATGCGAAACCTTTGGACCTTATCTGCACCTGTAACATCCGAGTACAACAGTGCGATGCAGGATTTCACAAACCTAACCTATACTACAAGTCCGCAACACAAAGACTCAACTGAGGCGCGTATCAAAAGAGATGCATCTGATCTCGAGAAAATTCGGATAAAGCTTGCAGCCTGCTCACCCTTCACATCTGATCCTACTCTGAGAAACATTGTCAACGGGATAGTGGCTGGGCCAGATGTGAATGTACATGACTTTGAATCGGTTGGGAACAAGATCATTGAAGATATAATCGGAAAGTCGGCATTTACTTACAAATTCAAGCGGAAAGACAGAGCCCAAACCCTTGGGAATATCTCTGCTGTGAAGATTGCTCCTGATCGTACCATTGATCCTGCCCTTCTGTTCCAGCGTTTCCTTGTGGTGTCAAGGTCAGGAGATCTTTCCCTTGAAGAGGTTTTGACGTATGAACTAAGCCCCTACCCTCCAGCCCTCTTTAAGACCAGGAACATTCTTCGAAAAGCAGACAAACCTCAGCTTGCTCAGGCAATTTGAGACCATGCTACGGACTTATCAAATGAGGCTGTGATGAACTCTATTCCTAAAACAGATTGTTACGTGCTTGATGGTGGCTCTTTGCTCCATCGTTTACCGTGGAAGAAAGGCGACTCATATAATGCAATAGCCGAGTCTTATGCAGACTTCACTGGGAGACATTACGGACAAGCGACAGTGGTGTTCGATGGCTATGGTGAAGGTCCCTCCATAAAAGACAACACACATCAGAGACGAGGAAAAAATCTGCACCCTATTGTTAGTTTCACTGCAGAAACAGAGTTTTCAGGCAAAAAGGAGGACTTTTTGTCTCGTGACAAAAACAAGGCAGACATGATTGCTCTCATCAGCACAGCACTAACTAAAAGGGGATGCCATGTCATTCAGTCACCAGGGGATGCAGACGTTGATATCGTTAAGGCAACTGTTGAACGATCCCGTCATTGCACCACAACGTTGGTCGGTGAGGATACAGATTTGCTGATCTTGCTCCTTCATTACTCCAGAACAGACAATGAGATCATCTACTTCCGTTCTGACGCAAACAAGCAGTCAAAAGAACACAGAGTGTATAACATTAACCTGTTGAAAGAAACTTTAGGAGACGATGTGTGCAATGAGTTGCTCTTTGTACATGCCTACTCAGGCTGTGATTCAACTTCAAGGATTTTCGGCATCGGAAAAAAGTCAGCCTTCCGGAAATTAGTGAAATCTGATCCTGTCATGAAGTCCTGTGCTAGTGCATTCATCCTTCAAAACAAATCTCAAGAGGACATATCAGATCTTGGCAAAGACCTGATGGTTGATCTCTTTGGTGGCAAGTCTAATGATACGCTATCATCACTGCGCCATATCATTTTCACCAAGAAAGTGGCAACTGCTCAAGCATTTGTCACTCCTGAACGGCTTCCCCCAACATCACCTGCAACAAGATTCCATAGCCAACGTGTGTACTTTCAAATTATGGTATGGATGAGGATGGCAAATGAAATGAACCCAACTGAATGGGGATGGAAACAGGAAAATTATCAGTTAATTCCAATTATGACCCAAAACAATGCTGCGCCCGACGAACTCTTGAAAATTATCCATTGCAACTGTTCGGGGGGATGCAAATCCTCTCGATGCAGCTGCAGACGCTATGGACTCCCCTGCACTGCTGCATGTGGCCCTTGCCAAACTGAAAACTGTGACAATCCAAACAACACTCAAGAGGTCGATACTGAGGAGGAGGATGACACTCAAAACTGAACGCTCTGAAACTTATTCTATGGACAAAGGTGTTTGTGCATTAGGTGATAGTGGACAGCTGAAGGTCATGAATTCAATTTCATTATGATTCAACAGCTCAGTGATATCCAAAGTTGTCTTAATGTGTTCCTTGCCCCAAAAAACCTGGGGATAGACATCAAGATCATAAAATTTGAGTTAATAGTTATGGACTTGCGGTCATTTGGAGGTGTTGGCGGCCATTTTTGACGCCATATTGGATTTTTGTGTTACATAATAGGCCAACATAATTTTTTATGATCTTAATGTGTTCTTTGCCCCAAAAAACCTAGGGATAGACACCAAGATCATCAAATTTGAGTTGATAGTTACATAGTTATGATCATTGAGAGGTTTCGGCGGCCATCTTGGACGCCATCTTGAAAACAAAACTTTTCCGGGGGTCCTACTTTGGTAAACTTTTAGTATGTTATAAAGTACACTAAACCCTACCAGAATCAGTTGAGAAACCTTTTGTAGCAATTTTTTGGGGGTTGAGGGGGTATTTTCCATATATCGACCTGACTAGTATATCTATCTATCTATCTATTGCCTGACGCCGTGATCCCCGAAGGGGTGGCCACGAACGAACCGCCCCCATGCACCTCTGTCCCCAGTCAGTCGACGCCCCTCCCCCCAACCAGCACCACCCTCGTTCATGTACTTCCTCACTCCATCCTTCCACCTCATATTCGGTCTACCTCTCCCTCTCTGTCCCTCCACCTCGCTCTCGTACACCCTCTTAGTCATTCTCTCGCTTTCCATATGGCCGAACCATCTTAAGTTGTTTCTTTTCACACTTTCCAGCACATCTACCTCCACACCACACCTCCTTCTTACTTCCTCATTAGTCTGTCTATCCCTCCATGTAACTCCGCACGCACTCCTTAAGTAATTCATTTCCACTGCTCTCACTCTTGGTCTGAGTCTCTCAACCAACGTCCATGCTTCGCTTCCGTAAGTCAGTGTCGGGATTACCACACTGTCATGCAAGGACTTCTTCACTTCCATACTGACCACCCTATTTCTTGTTACTGCTTTTAGCGTTCCTACAACCCTCTTCCCCTGTTGTACCCTCTCCCGCACTTCTTCATCCATAGTCCCATCTTTACTCAACACACTGCCCAGATACTTAAAAGAGTTGACGATCTCCATAGCCTGACCGTTCAGCTTCACCTCACACTCTGTGACTTCACCCCTTTCGAAGACCATAACCTTGCTCTTCCCCGTATTTACCTTCAAATTCCGTTTTTCGCACACTGTTCCAAACTCATTTACCAGACCCTGCAACTCCCATTCATTATCACTCATCAGAACTGTATCATCCGCAAACAGCAGTATAGGTAGCTTCCACTCAATTCCCTCCCTTTTCAGCGATACACCAACATCCACTGCTCTTGATAGGATTTCTTTCATGACTCCATCCATATATACAGTAAACACCCACGGGGACATCACACCCCTGTTTCAAACCAACATTCAGATCAAAGAACTCGCTCTGCTCACTCTCCACACGTACTGCCGCCTTTGCACCCTCATACATGCTCTTCACTGCTTTCAGCAACTTGCCCTCTACTCCGTATATTCTAAGTACTTTCCACAAACCTTCTCTATCCACTCTGTCATAGGCCTTCTCCAAGTCCATAAAGGCAACATACACCTTTTGTTTCTTCTCCAGATACTTCTCCACAACACAATTCAGGGTAAAAATCTGATCTACACATCCTCTTCCCTTCCTAAAACCTCCCTGCTCGTCGCCTATCCATTTCTCCGTTCTCACTCTCACTCTCTCAATCACTACCCTACTGTATACCTTCCCTACTATGCTTAGAAGACATATTCCTCGGTGGTTACCACACACGCCTCTTTCCCCTTTGCCCTTATATAGGGGGACTATTATGCCAGTCTTCCAGTCATCGGGTGCACTCCCCTTCTCCCATGCTAGTTTGCACATTTTCCATACCCATTCTATCACTATCTCACCACCATACCTCAACATTTCCCCACACACTCCATCTGTTCCTGGTGCTTTCCCCAACTTCACTCTTTTCATGGCTTCCCACACTTCTGACCTCCTGATCCCCACCTCCACCTCCTCCTCCACTACTTCTCTTCTTCTCCCTCCCATACCATATCCAGCTATGTTTGCTGGCTCTTCATTCCTTACATTTAGCAACTCACTAGCAACTCACATATATTCATATATATTTTTAATTTTCTCATTAGACCTCCATCAAGCTTTAAAAAAACCTCCCTGATTAATTTGTACATTTTTCGATAGAAAAATGTCCCGGCCGAAGGTCGGTTTCTCTTTAAATTACAGGCTTGCTATCGCTCGCCAGGAAAAAAATCTACACCTAAATAGCACGAAAGGTCTTGATGTTGATATAGAAATGGGACGAAAGGTTTTAAAATCGACAAACTAATCGGGCGAACATCTTAAAATTTGAAAACTAATGGGGCTAATAATGAGGAAGGGAAATCAGAAAAACGACCCATCTCCCCCTTAACCCTTTCAATACGCTGACGTCTATTTACCTGTTATTCTGGCTAACATTAAGGGGAGATGGGTCGCTTTTATGGTCCCCCTTCTTCCTCATGTTTTTACGACGTTCGGCCCATTAGTTTGGCGATTTTAAGACCTTTCGCCCCATTTTTTGACAATATTGAGACTTTTCGTGTCATTTAGGTGTCGATTTTTTTACTCGCGAACGATAGCAAACCTGTAATTTAAGAGGAGCCGGCCTTCGGTCAGGACATTTTTCTATCGAAAAATGTACAAATTTGTCTTGAAGGAGGGTTTTGAAAGAAAGTGTATTTTTAAGCTTGATGGAGGCCTAGGGAGGAAAAAAATATATACAGTATATACAAGATATATAATGAGGAAATATATACGCACATCCCCACTTAACCCGGGAACTGCGGGGAGACTCTTAAGAGTTCCCCCGGCGGACTGCGGGAAGACTCTTAAGAGTAAGGGAAAAAAAAATCCATTTAAAACACCCAATTTTTTTTTTTTTTTTTTGCCCCTGGGCCATGCCAAATATCACTCCTCCACCTCCTCTCCTTCCCCACTTTCCTCCCCTCCTTCAGTTATCATCTATTTTCCCTGTTATTCCCTTATTCTGTGGTCTATTTTCGTGCTAACATTAGCGAGTTGGTAGCAGGGCGTTGTCATCACTGTTACCAAGCGTGGGAAAGAGCGAGAGAGACTATTGCGTAACAGTGTCTCTCCAGACAAGGGGAGGGGAGGAGGGCAGGGAGGTTGCCTCAGCCATACATTATGCAACTCCTGGCCTGTATCGACGATTTTGACCATCCAAACACTGTTTCCACTTGTTTTATTGTTGTAACAGGTTAATACCTTTATAATCAACCTATAATAGGTGCATATTGTTACGTATCTTGATCCTCAAGTGGTTAACTTGATGAATCTAGATAGCACAGAGATATATATTAAGGTATCAGTCAGCTGAAGGCAAAACAAAAGTAAAATCTAATAAAATTATTTCCTGTTGTTGCTTCCTTTCCTTTTGGATCTTAGGACTTAGTATCCTTTATTGACTGATACTCTTTAATTATGGAAAAATACTGAAACTAATTAAAGTCATGTAGTATTTATAAAGAATTATTATTTAACCGAAGCTTAGTAGGCTATGGTTATGAACCGAAGAAGTTATATCTAAAGAAGGACTATTAATTCTATAAAAAGTCTTGAAAGATAAATATTAAAGTAAGAATATTTCTGTCTCTTACCCTTTTTTAAATGAATAGATAGTTTTCTTATATGTCCTTTTATTTATATTTAATGTAATTATTCTTGGTTCTTGTCTTACGTTAACAGTATTATATTATTATTATCATCAGGATTTATATCAGTCACATAAAAAGTTAGATATATATTTAATAATTAGTTAAATGTATTTCTTAACCACGTAACATTGAGGTTTGATTATGAGTAAATTAAGTTACAGGATCGCTTCATAGATTCGATTCAGGTCTCACTCAAATAATATGAAAAGCAAAAATAATATTTTGAAGCTAAACAAATTTTCTTCAGCTTAGGAAATCACTAGAAGTAATATTAACACAGCCATGTTAGTCTAAGGCGATATTACTAATATGAGACAATAGCATCATCGTACTAAGCACCGTTAACCCGGCAAGCGCGATAGGCCTCACGGAAGGCTTCCTATAGGGAACGCGATAGGCCTCACGGAAGCAGGACCATAAAAAAAGCCTTCCATAAAAAAAAAGGGCCTATCAAAACAAAGGAATTTGTCTCTAGGTGAGATAATTCCCCTCCAGTACTCATCCATGTAAATCTCACCAACCCCCCTCCCCTCCTTCCCCACCTTATTCCCCCCTCCCTCCCCTCCTCAAGTATCACCTATTTTTCCTCTTATTATCATCATTTATCGGTTATTTTTCTCTCCCGCGATAATGTAGCACAAGTGGGTTGCATAAAAGATCGTTATGCAACACCCAGACACCGGCACACACCGCCCCGCTCTCCTCAGTTGACTCCCAGACAGCGAGAGGGGAAGGCTGCCTGTCTCTCTCTCTCGCCTGAGATTATGACCGGGTGGCCAATATCTTCGTTTTTCACCACCCAAATGCTTTTCCCACTTATTTTAGCACTCTTGAAGGTTCATATATACATCATATTTGTAAAATAAAAGCATACCGAAAACAAATAATGGTTTATATTGTAAATATAACGAATTCTGTCAGAATCCAGGGCTAGAAATGCACAAATAACTACCCTAGCACCTACGTCTATATCGCGCTTGTCAGGTTAAGCAATGTAAGCTTAATTAAAAGAAAATGAAAGAACTCGTAAGTATTAATTTAAACAATAGTATTACTTTCATCATAACCCAATTACTTAAAGAGTTACTTTAGTCCACAAGTTAGTCAACTAAAATAGTTAAGTACATAATAGTAGCGTTAACGTTAATTCCCAATCAAATAGTTAAGTACATAAATAGTAGCGTTAACGTTAATTCCCAATCAAATAGTTAAGTACACAATAATAGCGTTAACGTTAATTCGCAATCAAATAGTTAAACACATAATAGTAGCGTTAACGTTAATTCCCAATCAAATAGTTAAGTACATAAATAGTAGCGTTAACGTCCCAATCACATATCTCACTAACCAACATAACGTAAGTGTTTACACCGAACACACTTATATAATCTGACTGACAGTCACAAACCCATTATAATACTTCACCCCGTCTTCCTCCAGCTGCAAGTTCACCTTCCCCAACTCCAAATGAGACTGATTTGAATGCCCACAACTCGGGTCTTATATACTAAACAATGATGGTCTAGGAACGAATCAGGAGGCGAGTGATGGTGCGCGCTCCAATCATAGCTCCTCGAGTTGCATAACAGGTGCCTGGTCCATTCACAGCTCCTGGCGTCGATCATACGTCATAGCGTCGGGTCATCGGAGTAGTTTGCAGGGTCCCCTATGACGCACGCAGGTGTGAAGGCTTGTTTGCTGGTATGCGGGCGAGCTGGTTTCCCACTCGCTAGTTCGCTCCGCCGCTTGGGTATTTTGAACCTCCTTCAACTCTAATTCTAACTCTTAAATTAACATACAGGGCTCCGTATGTCAGACCTCCCCCCTAGAAAAGAGTTTAAGGAGTATAGTACATAATATGAAACATAATACATAAATAGATTAACCACCAGATTGGCAACAGCAAGATTATAATGAGGATATAATAAGGATATCACCCAAAGTAGGCAACGTCTCCAGGTACCACATCAGAACATAGCCGGAACGTAGCTGGAGCGTTATTCGAACTGCAAGGCTTCTCACAGCTGAAGGCTTAAAAGCGCACTACTAAAACATGATATTTACCTCGCTACAAGGGAGAGCTAATTGCCAAAATCCTCTCATTAAGTTAAACTTACTGCGGTATGAGGCCAACCTGGTAAATGCAATCTTTGATCCGTGGCAGTGGGTAGGTATCGTTCTTTGTGACAGCATTAACTTGCCTATAGTCCCTACAAAACCTATGGCTCCCGTCTGGCTTTGGCACAAGTATGACCGGACTACTCCACTGGCTTAAGGCCCTTTTGATCAGCTTGTTTGACATGTAGTCAAGCTCGACCTGCAGTATACTCCTGCGTTGTGGTGAGACACGGTAGGAGGATAGTTGAATGGGAGTTGCATCCCCTACATCGATGTCGTGCAAGGCCAAAGAAGCGAGCCCTGGAGTATCACGGAACACACTGGGAGACTGAGATAAAACAGAGATTAGTTGGTTCGCTTGATCAGAGGGAAGATGACATAGTTTAGATGGTAATTCCCTCCAAGCCACTGAATTATACTGAAAGTTGGATAGGCTACATGAAAAGTCAAAGTCTGCATGGATACCTTCAGGCTCTGGAACAGTCTGTTGCGGGTCAGTAAGAGAACTGAAAACTTCGTCCGCACCAGGCTGTCCACAGGTCCTGACATTCACTGCCACAGTGTGAGAATCTGGAAGAGAGGAATCAGGGGACCTATGGTAGGGTTTCAACATATTTATATGGAATACTTGCGTGGGCTTTCTCCTGTCTGGGGTAGTTACTAGATAATCGGTAATGCTCACCCTCCGAATGATCTTATATGGGACCCTGAACTTGGCAGATAAAGGTTGGCCAAAAAGGGGGAGCAGGACCAAAACCTCATCACCGGGCTGAAACTCCCTCTCACGGGCTTTTCTGTCATACCAGGTCTTCATGGAGCTTTTAGCCACTGTCAAGTTTTGAGCGGCAAACTCGCATGAGGATCTCAGCCGGGTTTTGAAATCTGAAACATACTTGAGGAGGTTTTGGTTCCCCTCCTGGCCAACTAGGCTATCCTGCAATAGTTGCAAAGGACCTCTTACCTGGTGACCGAAAACTAGCTCATTAGGGGAAAAACCCAGGGATTCAGTTGGAACCTCACGAGTAGCAAATAAAAGAAAAGGTACCCCCTTATCCCACTCAACTCCGGTCTCCGTACAATACTTACGTAACATTCCCTTTAATGTCTGATGATATCGTTCGAGAACCCCTTGACTCTCTGGGTGGTAGGTACTAGACTTAACATGCTCGATACCCAACTCCTTCAGGGACTGCTGGAAAATGTTAGAGGTAAAATTAGTTCCTTGATCACTTTGCACCTCATGGGGGAAACCCATTCTGGTGAAGAATTTGAGCAGTTCCTTGATGACAGTTGGAGCAGAGGTAGTCCTTAAGGGTATAGCCTCTGGGTAGCGAGTTGCCATGTCCATGATAGTTAATAAATAAATGTTACCTTGGGAAGTCTTAGGCAATGGGCCTACAATGTCCACTACCACCCGAGTAAAAGGATTCTCGAAAACGGGCAAGGGCACTAGAGGATGTACAGGCACCTTCTGATTGGGTTTTCCGGTCATCTGGCAAGTGTGACACACTCTACAAAACTCCACTACATCTGCACGCATTCCTGGCCAGTAAAAGTAGGCTCTGATTCTGTCTACAGTAGAGTTTTTCTCACACCTAGGTGTCCTGCCAATGGTATACAATGTGCCATTTCCATGATATCTCTACGACAAGGTTTGGGGACTACTACTTGATGGACGTCCCAGGCCCCGTCATCGATTGGTCTGTGTGGCGGTCTCCATCTACGCCACAATACTCCTCCTTTGAGGTAGAAACATTCACCACCCTCCTTCTCACATTCCTCTTCACTCACGGACCTGGCAGCTAACTCCTTGCATTCACTATCATCTCTCTGTAGCTCTACCAGGCCACTAGGACAATTTGGAGGGGTTTCATGGTCATCGTTAGGGTCAAGATGAGCCATAAAAGTGTCAGATAAATCCACCTCAGTCACATCATCAGGCACAGTTGGAGCGTCATTCACACTCTCATCATCCCTTTCATCAACTCTTACATTCGGTACATTTCTGTGTGAGGGAACTGCTACTTGAGACATTGAACGTGTGACAGCACACACAGGGAAAACTGTTGGCATCTCCTTGTCGAGCTCACCGGTTAGTGGCTCGTTAACAGGGGAAAGTGACAAAATGGGGTCTGGTCGGACCTTCTCACCTGCTACATCATTCCCCAAAAGGAGTGTTACCCCAGGCACAGGGATATCTTGGGACCTACACAAAGCTATGGTGGCCTCACCCTGTAGTAACTCACATTCAATTTCGCCTTTTACCAAGTGTGCATAAAATTGGCCTCCAGCACCTCTCATTACAACTGGTTCGCCAGGTGGGCACTCAGTGTAAGGATTCACAATGAGGGTGCTAGTAGAACCTGTGTCTCTCAGAATTTTTACCTCATGCATACAACCATTTAATCTCACGTTGCCAGATGAAATAAAGGGACGGTAACTGTCCTGCACTGCTGGTGAAATTATTATTGGCTTAACCCTAGTGGGTTGCACCACACATGCTACTACACCCCTGTCTAGATGATTTACGTTAGCTGCTAGGTACTCCTTCTGTCGGGAGTCCTGCATTAAAGGAACTTTTGGTGCTAGGTACTCCTTCTGTCGGGAGTCCTGCATTACAGGCACATATGGAGTTTGAGATACGGCGGCAACTGTCTGCCCCGATCTCTCGGTTCTCTCCTTGGCCCAGCACTGATAAGCTAGGTGGCCTCTCTTGCCACAAAAAGTACATACTTTAGGGGATACGGGAACGTTCCCTCTTTGAGCATTACTATTACTTTGGGGCCCACCTCTGTTACCATTGCCCTGAGTCGCATTTTTAGTTGGGGGAACAATTCTATTTTGGCTAGCTGGGGAAGACGTTATAGGCTTGTGACTGGGTCTGTCAGATTTGTGATTGGGATACTTAAAATTAGAACTAGAATTATCGTAGGGCTTCTTTCCACGAAATTTGTTGTTGAGCACGTATGTGTCAGCCATGTCAGCGGCGTCGGCAAGACAATCTACCTTTTTCCCCTTTAAATTATAGGATACAGAAGAATCAATTTTCCATAGGAAATTTTCTAACAGGACCAACTCCTTCAGATCGTTGTAGCTTGTGACTTTCTTACTCTTGACCCAATGATTGAAAGTTTTAGTCATGGTCCTGGCAAATACCTTATGGGTTTCTTCTACTTTCTTCTGGTTTTTACGGAAAGATTGCCTGTAAGCCTCAGGCTGCAATTGATAGGTTTTTAGGATAGCTTCTTTGAGATTGTCATAATCCTGCCTAACTTCTGCTACTTCTGACAAATACGTGGCTCGAGCCTGCCCTGTCAAAACAGTTTGTAACATAAAAGGCCATTGATCTCTTGTCCACTTCATACCTCCAGCAACTTCCTCAAACAAAACAAAGAAATCCTGCACATTATCCTCAGTGAAAGGTGGAATGACACTAGTCATAGTCAATCCCAGAGGGGGAGCAATTACGGGAGCATTTGTATTGACATTTAGTCGAGCCGTTTGATATTGATATTGATAATGTTCGGTCTTTATTCTGGCTTCTTCGATATTTGCTCTGGCTTGTTCGGCATTTATTCTGGCTAGTTCTATATTTAGTCCGGCTTGTTCGGTAGTTGCTTTTATTCTGGCTAGTTCTAGTTCGACATTTAGTCTGGCTTGTTCGGTCTTTATTCTGGCTATTTCCAGTACTTGATCACCGGTCAAACCAGGTGGCAATTGTTCATCAAGTTGGCTAGGTTCACTCGGGATCCCACCAACTGCTCTGTCACCCTCCTCGCCTTCTACAGGGAACAGGTGGGTTTTTATGGTCTGAGCCACCTCTACTTTGGACATGTTTGAGACAGTTAATTGGAGATGTGAGGCAAGCACTTTCAGTTCTTATTTTGACAGACAGTCAATATCAGGGGCTGTGGGTTCTGATTCTATGAAAACTCTAGCATCTTCGTCATTAATTAGATGAGGCATGATTAATATTTGGTTTTTAACCTCTGAAGTGCGCATGGGGGTATTTGGAAACGTCCCCCTGTGCTGACGTATTTGAGGTGTTTCCGTCACTAAAATATTCATTGTGCCATTAATAGCATTAATACTTATCCATATGCGCCTATTATGGGTTGATTATAAAGGTATTAACCTGAAACAACAATAAAACGAGTGAAAACAGCGTTTGGATGGTCAAAATCGGAGATATAGCCCGCGAGTTGTATAATGTATGGGTGAGGCAATCTGCTTTCCCGCCAATTTCCCCCAAGGCCACTGAGACACAGTCGATCGATACTCTCTCTCTCTCTTGCACTCGCTTGCTATCAGTGATGACCACACCCTCCAATCGGATTTCTAATGTTAGCACGAAAATATACCTCAGAATAAGGGAATAACAGGGAAAATAGGTGATAACTGAAGGAGAGGAGGAAAGTGGGGAAGGAGGGGAGGTAGAGGACTGAGATTTTGCATGGCCCAGGGGCCAAAAAAAAAATAAAAAAAAAAAAAAAAAAAAAAATAACAAAATATTTTTTTTTCGATGTCAAAAGTTGATTTTTTTTTTCTCTGACTCTTAAGAGTCTCCCCGCAGTGCGCCGGGGGAACTCTTAAGAGTCTCCCCGCAGCTCCCGGGTTAAGTAGTGAAACGTTAATGAAACGGAGTGAAACTGTATGAAACGAATCCTGGCAAGGTCGCCACTCTTCTGTTACGTATCTTGATCCTCAAGTGGTTAACTTGATGAATCTAGATAGCACAGAGATAAATTATATATTAAGGTATCAGTCAGCTGAAGGCAAAACAAAATTAAAATCTAATAAAATTATTTCATGTTGTTGATTCCTTTCCTTTTGGATCTTAGGACTTAGTATCCTTTATTGACTGATACTCTTTAACCTAACAAGTGCGCATGGGGGTATTTGGAAACGTCCCCCTGTGCTGACGTATTTGAGGTGTTTCCGTCACTAAAATATTCATTGTACCATTAACCCGGGAGCTGCGGGGAGACTCTTAAGAGTCCCCGGCGCACTGGGAAGACTTAAGAGTCAGAGAATAAAAATCAACTTTTGACATCGAAAAAAAATATTTTTATATATATTTTTATTTTATTTTTTTTTTGGCCCCTGGGCCATGCAAAATCTCACTCCTCCACATCCCCTCCTTCCTCCCTTTCCCCTCCCCCTTCAATTATCACCTATTTTCCCTGTTATTCCCTTATTCTGAGGTATATTTTCGTGATAACATTAGAAATCCGATTGGAGGGTGTGGTCACTGATAGCAAGCGAGTGCAAGAGAGAGAGAGAGAGAGTATCGATCGACTGTGTCTCAGTGGCCTTGGGGGAAATTGGCGGGAAAGCAGATTGCCTCACCCATACATTATACAACTCGCGGGCTATATCTCCGATTTTGACCATCCAAACGCTGTCACTCGTTTTATTGTTGTTTCAGGTTAATACCTTTATAATCAATCCATAATAGGAGCGCATGGGTAAATATTAAAGCTATGCACAATGAATATTTTAGTGACGGAAACACCTCAAATACGTCAGCACAGGGGGACGTTTCCAATTACCCCCATGCGCACTTCAGAGGTTAATAGCATTATACTTATATGCGCCTATTATGGGTTGATTATAAAGGTATTAACATGAAACAACAATAAAACGAGTGAAAACAGCGTTTCGATGGTCAAAATCGGAGATATAGCCCGCGAGTTGTATAATGTATGGGTGAGGCAAGCTGCTTTCCCGCCAATTTCCCCCAAGGCCACTGAGACACAGTCGATCGATACTCTCTCTCTCTCTCTTGCATTCGCTTGCTATCAGTGATGACCACACCCTCCAACCGGATTTCTAATGTTAGCACGAAAATATACCTCAGAATAAGGGAATAACAGGGAAAATAGGTGAAAACTGAAGGAGAGGAGGAAAGTAGGGAAGGAGGGGAGGTAGAGGACTGAGATTTTGCATGGCCCAGGGGCCAAATTTTTTTTTTTTTTTCGATGTCAAAAGTTGATTTTTTTTTCCACTCACTCTTAAGAGTCTCCCCGCAGTCCGCCGGGGGAACTCTTAAGAGTCTCCCGGGTTAATTATGGAAAAATACTGAAACTAATTAAAGTCATGTAGTATTTATAAAGAATTATTATTTAACCGAAGCTTAGTAGGCTATGGTTATGAACCGAAGAAGTTATATCTAAAGAAGGACTATTAATTCTATAAAAAGTCTTGAAAGATAAATATTAAAGTAAGAATATTTCTGTCTCTTACCCTTTTTTAAATGAATAGCTAGTTTTCTTATGTCCTTTTATTTATATTTAATGTAATTATTCTTGGTTCTTGTCTTACGTTAACAGTATTATATTATTATTATCATCAGGATTTATAACAAAGTCACATAAAAAGTTAGATATATATTTAATAATTAGTTAAATGTATTTCTTAACCACGTAACATTGAGGTTTGATTATGAGTAAATTAAGTTACAGGATCGCTTCATAGATTCGATTCAGGTCTCACTCAAATAATATGAAAAGCAAAAATAATATTTTGAAGCTAAACAAATTTTCTTCAGCTTAGGAAATCACTAGAAGTAATATTAACACAGCCATGTTAGTCTAAGGCGATATTACTAATATGAGACAATAGCATCACCGTACTAAGCACCGTTAAGCAATGTAAGCTTAATTAAAAGAAAATGAAAGAACTCGTAAGTATTAATTTAAACAATAGTATTACTTTCATCATAACCCAATTACTTAAAGAGTTACTTTAGTCCACAAGTTAGTCAACTAAAATAGTAAAGTACATAATAGTAGCGTTAACGTTAATTCGCAATCAAATAGTTAAGTACATAAATAGTAGCGTTTAACGTTAATTCCCAATCAAATAGTTAAGTACACAATAATAGCGTTAACGTTAATTCGCAATCAAATAGTTAAACACATAATAGTAGCGTTAACGTTAATTCCCAATCAAATAGTTAAGTACATAAATAGTAGCGTTAACGTCCCAATCACATATCTCACTAACCAACATAACGTAAGTGTTTACACCGAACACACTTAACACACACTTATATAATCTGACTGACAGTCACAAACCCATTATAATACTTCACCCCGTCTTCCTCCAGCTGCAAGTTCACCTTCCCCAACTCCAAATGAGACTGATTTGAATGCCCACAACTCGGGTCTTATATACTAAACAATGATGGTCTAGGAACGAATCAGGAGGCGAGTGATGGTGCGCGCTCCAATCATAGCTCCTCGAGTTGCATAACAGGTGCCTGGTCCATTCACAGCTCCTGGCGTCGATCATACGTCATGGCGTCGGGTCATCGAAGTAGTTTGCAGGGTCCCCTATGACGCACGCAGGTGTGAAGGCTTGTTTGCTGGTATGCGGGCGAGCTGGTTTCCCACTCGCTAGTTCGCTCCGCCGCTTGGGTATTTTGAACCTCCTTCAACTCTAATTCTAACTCTTAAATTAACATACAGGGCTCCGTATGTCAGAATATGGATAAGTATTAATGCTATTTATGGTAAAATAACGATGTTAGTGATGGGAACAGCTCAAATACGTCAGCACAGGAGTGTGGTGTCTCATACCCCCCATGCGCACTTCTTAGGTTAAACGATTCTATGCAGTTTATGAAGGTCTTATGTTATCGAGATAATTTATTAATATAGTATTTACCCCATTCAGTCCTAGACGTGGAGAGAAAGAGAGTGGTGAAGAGAGTAGTGAAGGAAAGTAAGAGAATTGTAGATGAAGAATTTGGAAGGAATCTGAGTGTAAAATGGAGGGAGTGTAAGAAACTGTTCTGGAAAGAAGTCAAGAAAGTTAGGGAAGGTAGCAAGGGAAACAGTAAGGGTGTGAAAGATAAGAATGGGAGAATGCTAGCCGAGAAGCAAAAGAGAGTCGAAAGATGGAGGGAGTACTTCAACGAGTTGCTAAATGTAAGGAATGAAGCGCCAGCCAACATAGTTGGATGGGGTATGGGAGGGAGAAGAGGAGGAGGTGGGGATCAGGTCAGAAGTGTGGGAAGCCATGAAAAGAGTGAAGCTGGGGAAAGCACCAGGAACAGATGGAGTGTATGGGGAAATGTTGAGGTATGGTGGTGAGATAGTGATCGAATGGGTATGGAAAATGTGCAAACTAGCATGGGAGAAGGGGAGTGCACCTGATGACTGGAAGACAGGCATAATAGTCCCCCTATATAAGGGTAAAGGGGAAACAGGAGTGTTTGGTAACCACCGAGGAATATTTCTTCTAAGCGCAGTAGGGAAGGTGTACAGTAGGGTAGTGGTTGCGAGAGTGAGAGTGAGAACAGAGAAATGGATAGGTGACGAGCAGGGTGGTTTTAGGAAGGGAAGAGGATGTGTAGATCATATTTTTACCCTGAAGTGTTGTGGAGAAATATCTGGAGAAGCAACAAAAGGTGTATGTTGCCTTTATGGACTTGGATAAGGCCTATGACAGAGTGGATAGAGAAGGTATATGGAAAGTACTTAGAATATACGGAGTAGATGGCAAGTTGCTGAAAGCAGTGAAGAGCATGCATGAGGGTGCAGAGGCGGCAGTACGTGTGGAGAATGAGCAGACGAGTTCTTTGACCTGAATGTTGGGTTGAAACAGGGGTGTGTGATGTCCCCGTGGTTGTTTACTGTATATATGGATGGAGTCATGAAAGAAATACAAGGAAGAGCAGTGGATGTTGGTGTATCGCTGAAGGAAATGAGTAGAAGCTACCTGTACTGCTGTTTGCTGATGATACAGTTTTGAGGAGCGATAATGAATGGGAATTGCAGGGTCTGGTAAATGAGTTTGGAACAGTGTGCGAAAATCGGAATCTGAAGGTAAATGCGGGGAAGAGCAAGGTTATGGTTTTTGAAAGGGGTGCAGCCACAGAGTACTATAGGTTTGAGTCCCGAAGGGAAGAAGGAAAACCTAATATTTAGTAGTGGCCCCGGAATCATTGACGATGCGCCTTAACATTGTTTATGGCCAATCTTTGAACTCAAGCTTGCCTTTCAAACTTCCCGCCCAGGAGAGAACAAAATACGATTGCCACACATCGTGAGCGAAACGCTCTAAAAAAGCACTCACGGACTCGTCCTATATAGAAAAAACTAACAAAAAATAACGGAAAAATTAAAATTAAACTTGATCTAGCCTTGCGCTTCTCATGCGTCTGCTATCTCCGCACGCTTCGCCCCGCCCATCTAAGCGATCTCTCGTCCTTACTTCTCCTGGGCCCGGACGAGTCGGACATGTCTCGAGGGCATTCCAGCTCTCCTTTATTCTTCAACTACCCTTGGACATGGTAAGTATTTTGCTCATATGTACATGCTAAGTGCTGAGGATAGGTAGCTTATAGACTAGGAGTAGGCTGTGTACGTCCTTTCTCTGGCCCTGGAGACTGTTTTCCGAGTACTTAGTAAAGGCGAGTGTGTTATACGGAGTCCTCGTTGTGATAAGGCGAGGCTCCCACGTGCTTGTTTCATTACCCTAGCTCATTTTTAGTTCGCTTGTTAGTCATGATGCTCCTTTTAGTGAACCGGGGCCTGTTGTTCGGTCCAATTTGGGTGTGCAACAGTATGCTCAACATTTGGGCTAGTGCACTATAGATTTTCTCACTTAGCTGAGGGGTCTTGCACGGAGCCATGCTGCTCTTCAACCTACGCTTCTTGATCGCTACGTGTTAAGATTGGTCTACGCTGGATTGCAGGTTTGTGCTATTATTATTGATATCATCGACATCTGCCCTCATCTAGTTGGCCTCATGTAAATTGTATACTTATGGCTAGGAAGTGTTATTTATTGATTGTGTATTATTCATGTATAACTATGCCATAATATGCGCATGTTGGGTTATCTATTCTGGGAGGTATGGCCCTTCCGGCAGGATTTGTGAAAAGTGAGACTTAACCAACGTGCCTCTAGTTGCTTCAAGCGGTTTCTCCGCCGGGAAACTTCCGGAAACATCTAGAGCTATGTTAAATTCAGATTATCCTTGTTTGGCACTGGATAGGTTGGATTTTGTCTGTTTTGTTTAGGGTCTGGTAAATGAGTTTGGAACAGTGTGCGAAAAACGGAATCTGAAGGTAAATGCGGGGAAGAGCAAGGTTATGGTTTTTGAAAGGGGTGCAGCCACAGAGTACATACATATACAGTACATACACAAATTTAAAGACCGAGTGCTCCACACAAAATGCGGTTCTGGTCTCACGTCCTACGGCGGCGTTCCAGGCAGCCCTGTTAAGAGCTGCCTCACTTGTCAGGTGCTTTGATTTAAGATTAGACTGCAAAATCCGATCCCACGTCTTTTTTGGGCCGCCCCTTGGTGCAGCTCCCTCCACATTCATGGACTTGCATTTTTTCACCCAGCTTTGTTCATCCATCCTCTCCACATGTCCAAACCATCCAAGCCTGCTAGTACACATCTCATCACTGATACTCTTGATACCTAACCTTCTTCTTAACTCTACACTTGATATCCTATCTAGCCGTTTGGCACCACACATCCATCTCACCATCCTCATTTCATTGTGTTCCATTCTGTTGGTATCATCCGCTTTGACAGGCCACGTTTCTGAAGCATATGTCATTGCACTTCTAACGCATGAAGCGTACACCTTTCCCTTCAAGGGGAGAGGGAGTCTTCTCATGGTGAGTAGTGGTGAGTAGTATAGTGTGAGGTGAAGTTGAACGGTCAGGCTATGGAGAATGTCAGTTCATTTAAGTATTTGGGCAGTGTGTTGAGTAAAGATGGGAGTATGGATGAAGAAGTGCGGGAGAGGGTGCAACAGGGGAAGAGGGTTGTAGGAATGCTGAAAGCAGTAACAAGAAATAGGGTGGTCAGCATGGAAGTAAAAAAGTCCTTGCATGACAGTGTGGTAATCCCGACATTGACTTATGGGAGCGAAGCATGGAAGTTGGTGAAGAGACTCAAACCAAGAGTAAGAGGGGTGGAAATACGGTTTTGACAACCCGTAAGGGGAAGAAGGAAAAACTACTATTTATTGGTGGCTCCTGAAGTCAATGACGTAAGAGCCTATGGTAATATGGCCTCGTTCCGGGCTCCTCTGAGCCCGGGTTAATCCTGATCACTACGGTCGAGAACCAATATCTTCTTAGGGGGTACCCCTTAATCATTCCTAAGGTACGTCATTGAGACGGAGCCACTGAAAAGTGAAAAATAAAAGAAAAAGGAATAGTACAGTTCAAACGCCGCGCCACTTGCGCATTCAGATCTTCCTCTGTTCCCATGAGCATGCCTTGAAATCCCAGTTGGCCTTAAACTGGCCTCTAAAGTATATACCAAATTGAGCATGTGAATGGGAAGGGGATGGAGGGAGGGCAATTTCGTCATTGACTTCAGGAGCCACCAATAAATAGTAGTTTTTCCTTCTTCCCCTTACGGGTTGTCAAAACCGTAATTTATTGGTGGCTCCTTACGTCAATGACGTAAGAGCCTAGCATATCACGACCGGTGGAGGGACCTTCAGATGCTCTTTAGCTATAAAACAAAATAAAAGGAAGACTGAGAACTAATATATGAACTGTGACATGTATTTACTTATAAAAGGTATAACAGTAAGAAAAAATATACAGTATAAGGCGGGTACCATTAAAAGAAGCCTTATTTCATAGAAACAGAACTATTGAGATGTGAATACATACTGGTAATCTATCTCATCAATTTAGCGTAAAAACTAAAATAATTTTAAAAATTTGTAGTTGCAATAGACATAGGTATTGCTATGTAATAGATATCATGTGGTCATAACATTCTTGTTATATGTTTCAGATTGTGTGACCTGCCTTTTCGTCATGGGACTTCAACACGCCCCCCTCTTTTCTTTCCATTTATAGTGACTGTCAGGGCACACTCTCTCTTTTGCTGTTGGACTGGTAATAAAAGTGTTGAATCAGATACAACAGACTACTTAATGCCCTCAAGGGGTATGTTCTTGCCTTAAAGCTATGCATGGTAAATTGGGTCTCTCCAGGTGTACTGACAAATATCTGGATAGGAAAGTATTGCTCGAGGACCAGAGACCTGTTTGAGAGATATCTTCTACTGAAAAGTTGTTGAGGAACCTGATGGTAGTGGCCCACTTGCGGACGTCGTGAGCTTTGGCAATCACCTGGGGGTCTGCCTCCTTAATTACATCTACTATCGTGGATGCTAAAACTTTTTTCCCCAACCTTGATGAGCCATCTGGAGAAACCCATAAATGTTCCTTATTTCTAGGGATAACAGACTTAAAGTAGGTATATAATGCTTTCACAGGACATAGTGCATGGTGTATCCTTCCTTTTTTCAAGGCAGGAATGGAGAAAGGTGTAAAGATATGTTCCTGGTGCTCGTTTTTGGCGATAAAATCTGGTGCAGGTGCAATATGTACAGAGTCGTTATTAGGGGCAAACTGTAGACAGTTTGGGGACCTTGCCATGGCCGCCAATTCTGAGACCCTATGGCCAGTTGCTAGGGCCATCAGAAATACACACTTCTTGAGTTTCTTCTCTATGTTTGGTTTCACCGAGTAGGGCCTAGACTGTAACAATGCTAGGACCCTCGAGATTGACCATTGAGGAAGTAGCTGACGATTTGGGGCTCTGAGTTTGAAGCAAGCTCTCATAAACCCTTGTTCGTCTTTCTGGGGTAAGGATAGACCGGTAAGCGTGAGGAAGGGTTCCTTCACTGCCGACAGGTGGTTTCTAAGTGTGTTAACTGCTAGATTCTTAGTTTCAAACAAGTAATTTAGGTATTTCAATAACAAGGAAGCTGATGGGTTCTTCTGGTTAGTATCTACAACCCACGTTGTAAATTGTTTCCAGTGAGAGCTGTATTGTCTCAGAGTGGAAGCTGTGTACTGGTTCGTGAGCTTGTCCGTGACTTCCTCGTCGTAGGATGGGAGCCACTTGGATTTGAGAATGTCCACATAGCAAAATTGAGCGAGGTCTGCAGGTTCCCAATTTCTTCCAAGTGGAAATCTGTTAGGGGGAGTTGCAGGGGGTTGTTGCACCATTGAGTAAGTTGAGTGTACCACGCTTGAGTAGGCCACATTGGAGCGACCAGGGTTACTTGTCCCTGGAACGATCTGAGGTGGTGAATGACTTTGCACATTAGTGAGGTGTCTGGGGGTGGGAAGAGGTAAATCGATGTCCATCTGTTCCAGTCTACTGTGAAGGCATCCGGGCCTCCCTCCCGTGTCTTGAGGTCCCGAGAAATGTGAGCCTGGAGTTTCGTTGATTGAAGAGATGCGAACAGATCGATTTGTGGTGAAAGTGGTAGCACTAATTGGTTGAACGTTTCTTGTTTGAGGGCCCATTCCACTGAAGTGCTCTTTCCCCTGGATAGAGCGTCGGCCCATAGATTGGAGACCCCTGGCAGGTATGTTGCGTGGATTACTATGGAGTATTTCTGGGCTAGAAAGAATATCTTTTCTGAGAGGTCTTGAAGGATCCTGGACCGGGTGGAGCCTTGTTTCTTTAAGCAAGTTACGGAAGCCATGTTGTCCATCCGGAACGCTATTGATCTGGAGGTCAATGACGTCGCATGGTCCCTGAGAAAGAATAGAGGAACTGCTAGCTCTTTGGCATTGATGTGATACTGACTTAGTGTGGTCCATTTCCCGTGGTTCTGATGGCCTTCCGTTGACTGGTAGCCCCACCCTATCAGGCTCGAGGCATCTGTGTCTATCCATAAGGTGGGAGGTGGATCTGACCAGTGTGTCACCGATTCCCGTACTTGAGATCTTGTCCAAAAAGCCAGGAGATGTAGGATCCTCTTTGGGATGGCGAGCGGGTAATTGTGAGGTGTTAGAGGGAAGGCTTTGTTGCCTAGTCAGATTAGTCTCTTCAGTCTGAGGCGGCCTAGGGGTACTGTCATTTGTACCCAATTTAGTGAGCCCATCAAAGATTCCCAAAGTTTCCTGGTAATATTCTTCGCATGTAATACTCTGAACAGTTTTAATTGTAGACGTTTGGCATTGGCTGGGCTTTGCTTTATCGTTTGGAGTTGTGTGTCCCAGATTAAGCCTACCCATTCCGCTGATTGTGAGGGAGTGAGCATTGACTTCTCCAGGTTCACTCTGAAGCCCAGCTTTGTAACATGTTGTACTACTTTCAAGGTTTGTTCTTGGCATTGGAGAGGTGTGGACCCGAGAATCAACCAGTCGTCTAGGTAGAACAGGATCTTTACTCCATTTTCGAGTAGTGGGAGGAGAGCTTGTTTGACTATCTTGGTGAAAATTCTGGGGGCTATGTTCAGACCGAAGGGCATTCTGGTGAACATTACTGCTTTGTTTCTGAATGGGATAGCTAGGAACTTTTGGTATCTTTTTGCTATTGGGATGTGCCAGTAGGCGTCTTTCAGGTCCAGGGTAATTATCCAGGCCTTTGGTTGTAGTACTAGCCTTACTTGGGAGATAGTTAGCATTCTGAATTTTGTATTGTGAATTGACTTGTTGAGAAGGGACATGTCTATCACGGGTCTTAGTTGCCGGCTGTCTCTTTTTGGGACGAGGAACATGCGTGACAGAAAAACTGGTGTGCCCTCTGGAGGGTGAGTGAGAACTTTGTCCGTTAACATTTGGTTTATCACTGTTACCAATTCTGGAGATAGCTGTATCTTGTTGGGCTGAGCTCTGAGGCGGGGTCTTGCCAGCCATTTCCATGTGAGGCCCTTCTTTACCACTCTCTTTGCCCAGGATCTTTGAGGCCAATGCTGGAAATTTTCCCTGAATTGGCCTGTCGAATGCCGGGCCATTTCTTGGTTGATGGCCTCTTGGAAAGTCAGTTTTTTGGATCCTGGGTCGTTTGGTGAGAGTTGGTGGATTGGTGGTGACCTTGTGGTTTCTGGTGGTTGGGAGCATGGCGTCCTGCTTGATGAGCCTGACGTCCTGTATGTTGAGGTCTTTGTTGTGACCCGTAGTTTTGTTGTTTTGGTGGAGGTCGTGTGTAGGGTGATGGTTGGGTCCTTGGTGAGCCTCGACCTCTGGCCTGGTAGTGTCCTCTGTTGCTTGATGAGTTACCCCTGTGCGTCTGAAATGTATGAGGGGTATATTGGCGAGGGGGGAACTGGCCCTTCCCCCTTCCCCGGTGAGGGTGAGAGTGAGGGTGGAACCTACTAGGGTGGCCTTGCTTATATGCTTGAGACTGTCTTGACGTTGCTATCTCGGGTCGTAGTAGTAGGGAGTGGACTTCGTTCCATGTTGTTTGGGGCATTAATCTGCTGGTGAATAGGGGTGAGAGGAGGACTCGAGCGGTGATATCTTTTGGCATTTTCTTGGACAAGTGGATGCGTATATCTTGTCTTGCTCTGGCTGCTTCATAAATAGCAGTCTTGACATCACCCGTGGTCATTAGAGAGTTGACAAGAGATGCTCTCCTGATGAGATGGAGAGCTGTTCTGGATTTTTGTTCAGCGATGGAATCTGCCACCTGTCTCATGGAATTAGAGAGCTTCTGCCATGTGATGAAGCTTGATAGCAGTCTGTGGGCTTTTTGGCGTAGTCTAAAATCCTTGTCGATGAGCGCTGGAGTAGGTGTCGAGATCATGGGGTCATTGGATGGCTTGCATACTATCTTTGGAGCTCTGAGATAATCCCAGAACCCCTGGGGAATGGAGTCGGAGTTGTGCACATACATTGTGGCAAACTGATGATCATCTTGTGGGATTCTTTGGGGTGTAGTATCCATACTGGAAAGGGCAAATTTTTCTGCCCCAGATACCCATTCCGACCATGGGCCATAGCCTAAGGATGAAACCTCCAGCATGGGAATTTTACTTTCGGACATTTTTGTGGAGCATTGTATGTCTGTTGCGAGAGTGGATAGAGATTTAATGGCATTATGCCCATCGGCTTTATTCAAATCCGACCATGGTTTGAAGCGTTTTCCCGAGGGGACTGCGGATGTCTGTGTGAACGTAAAGTACCTAGCGTCTGACATAGACGGGAAAGGTTTTATGATTACGTCCAGTACTTGGTTATGTGCGTCTTTTGCCCGGAGGTGACGCAGTTCGTCCATTTCGATCACCCAGTCATTTGGGACTGGTATCAGTTCTGGATGGCCTGTGTCCGCATCTTCAGGTGTTTCCACTGGTATTTGTTTCCAGTGACGGGAGTCCCCAAACAGAAGAGGGAAGGGTTTCTTGGAGATTTCCGGTTCCTGTTCAATAGGGGGGGGACGAATATGGGACAGGAATAGGTTACTGGGAAGGCCAGTGGCTTGAAGACTGGACTGAGTGGAGGATGACGGAGTGGGTGTTAATTCCTGATCATGCTGTTTTGGCTGGGCAGGTATCTGAGCTAGAGGGACTGGGTCGGGTGTGGCTGGTTGTAGCATGGATGGGGACAGGGTCCTACATTGAAGGTCCTGGATAGCCTTATCCATAGAAGCCAATTTCTGATGTAAGTTGTCTGTTAACTCGTTGGTCAATGATCTTAAAGTATCTTTCATCTCTCTCCATAAGTCATTACGAGGGCTCAGTCTTGAGTCTATGTCAGACTGGTGAGGGTCTTCTCCTGAATGGTCTCCCTGATAAGTGTGGGAGTCCTTGTCATTCCAACTTTCGTCAGTGTGGCTGCTGGAAATGATGTCGTAGCACTCTATTCTGTCGTCGGCCATATCATAGGGTTCTTGGGTATCTTCAGGGGGTATTGTATGTTGATCTTCTTCAACTGTACTGTACCCTACTTGGTCTGGTTCTGCCAGAGTGGAATGGTAAGATAAGTGTCCTGGGGTATGTATTTCCGCTCTTGTGCATATCTTGATTGTATGAGGGGGAGCTGGTTCGGTAGGGGTAGGTAAGGGGGTTAGTTCAAATTGTTGATCCATAGAGTCCGCCCACTTGTCTAGGGATAGTGGGGAGGGGTTGACCTCCTCAGAGCCTGGTTCAGTCTGGATGCATGGTGGTTCTTTGGCATGGGGTTTCCTTGTATGTTTGTGTCTTTTACTGGGCGACTGGGGGCTGGTTGACCTCTCTCTCTTCTTGCTAGAATGTGACTTTTTCCTGTCGTGTGATGAGGAAGAGCTACGGGATCTAGCTACGGATATCTCTAAGAATTTTACGTACTCTGGGTTTGCAATTTCTGGGTGTTTCTTCAATGTACCTGAAATATACGATTTTACCGCATGCCACACAGCTTTCAGAATATTCTTACATGTGTCGGGGGCTAGTGTAGAAAGTGGGTTATGGAACTTAGCTATGTAATAATTACACCTGTCACAAACTTTAGGGTTCCTACTCGAGAAATGCATGCAGAGTTACATGGAGGGATAGACAGACAAATGAGGAAGTATGAGAGAGGTGTGGTGTGGATGTAGATGTGCTGGAAAGTGTGAAAGGAACACCTTGAGATGGTTCGGCCATGTGGAACGTATGGGAAGCGATAGAATGACTAAGATAGTGTACGAGAGTGAGGTGGAAGGACAAAGAGGGAGAGGTAAACTGAATGAGAGGTGGAACGATGGAGTGAAGAAGTATATGAGTGAAGGCGGTGCTGGATGGGAGGAGGGGCGTCGACTGACTGGGGACAGAGGTGCATGGGGCCACCCCTTCGAGGATCACGACGTCCGGCAATATAGATAGATAGATAGTAATATAATGACTGAAAAGTACATCCTATGATTTTACATACCATTTTAATCCATTTTTATACCAATATTATATTTACTATGTATGTTTGCATTATAAAAAATAGAAAAGGTCACATTTTGTAGTAAGTGCATGTAAACCTCCCGACAAACACAAAAACCTGTATAGCAGCAGGCCAATCATTGCATTCATTATAACTGCCACTGAAACTGATGCCGTTGTCACCACCACCGCCAGCACTCAACACCACTAGGGTTTCAGCCATGATTTATCCTTTTTTGTTTTCCTTTGGCTACCCCTAGGTGTTCAATTTTCCACATTCATGCTACCTGTAACAATCTTCTTCACCCAAATATCCTACTCCATTCTCTCAACATACCCATACTATCTCAATCTACCAGTTTGCATTACCTTACCAATATTCCTAATATGAAGTCTCACTGTCATACACATGCCCTTGGCATAAAGAGAGAGTAGAAATAAGTTTCCTACCGGTAAATTTCTTTCAGCTATTTCTTACTCAAGCAACAGAACTTGTTTCTGCCCTCTCCACCGTACTTATCATACAAATCATATTTCCCATACAAGAAAATTCCTCAACACATTCCATGGTTCTCTCGCTTATAACAAATCCTTTCAATCATCCTCACATAGCTCACCTGCCACTGAATATTGCACTAAGAAAAATATAATTAACCACCAGAGTGCCACGTCTGTATATATACGGACTGGGGTTGATACGCCCAGTGCCACGTCCTTATATATACAAACTTGTCAAAAAATATCTGTAGCGCCGAAACTATTTGACCAACGCCTTCCATATTCATATCACAAGTACCCTACCCTTCGACCTTCGTGCCACCTCCCCTACCCCCACACCCCTCCCACCACCCAAGCACCATATAGATGATCTGTAAATATAAGTGTAGTTTCTAAGAATATTTACCAGTGATTTTATGTTATAAGACTTTGTGACAATCATTAGTTTGTGTGTAAGGGATAAAAGACAAGCCCAATACATTTCAATAATAAATAATTGAAAATAATGTGACATAAAAACCTGTGTGTGTCATACTTTGCAGATCCGTAGATCGTCTCCTGAGTGTGAGTATATCCGCAAAACAATTGTACGTCGAAAAAGCAGTTCATACTCAATGCTGATATACTCCAAATACTCTCAAAGTGTGTTGGAAAGAACAAATTTACTGAAAGTGTCATTAAAATATTTTTACAAAATGCATCATTGTTGTACTTTGCGTAACCATGGTTCCATGACCCAAAAAGAGCAACAGATCTCCTTCAACCCTATCTCAACACACTACATGGCTGGTGCACTACAAACAGACTTAATCTAGCCCCAGCCAAATCCACCGCAACCCTGCTCACAAGTTGGACAGGAGAACACGAATACATCCCTCAACTCACCATAAACAACACACCCCTAACACATACACACACACCCAAAATCCTAGGAGTAACATATGATACTCATATGACATTCAAACAGCACACCACAAACATTAAAAAGAAACTGACACCCAGACTTAACGCCCTCAGGTCACTTGCTCACACAAAATTTGGACACAACAAAGAAACTACCACCACAGTATATAAACAATACATAAGATCAGTGATGGAATACGCAAGCCCAGCCTGGGCTTCTAACCTAGCTGAAACACATCATAAGACCTTACAGACTATTCAAAACAAAGCCCTGAAGATCATTACAGGCTGCACAGCTACTGCACCCACAGATCACCTACATCAAGAAACCAAAATCCTCAAAGTCAAAGACCATCTGGACATGAGAGGCACTCAATTCCTGGCAGCAGCCTCCACGAACCAAGACCACCCACTAAACTACATGGCAACACACCCACAGACACCAAGAAATATCAAAACAACACCCAGCACACGGTATCACACACAATTATTGTCCTCTCTCCCTCCCTGCCCACCCCGAACCAACTTCCAGAAGCACATCCATACTCATATCTCTCACCGATCCATCCACTCACTCACAGACAACACGCAGCTGCATGCACGACCTCCCGAAATCCATCCTTCCGAATCCTCCCTTCCTCGCGAGGACAGAGTCCACCTGGCCAGGCTGAGATGCGGACACCATCCAGCTCTCCTGAGCTATCAGAAGAGACTGGATGACTCCGTTGTCGACACCTGCCCGGGATGTAACACAGCACCCCATACCATTAAACACATCATAGAAGACTGCATTTCACACAACCACTTACGCCAACAACACAATCTGCACTCAATGAGAGCTCTGTGGGAAAGCCCGATCGTGGCCATGGCCTTTCTCAGGGACTCGGGGCTGTTCGGCCAGGCAGCTTAGGGAACAACAACAACAACAACAACCATGGTTCCTCTCGTGCATGCAAGTACATCAGAAACATATATGTGCATACTAAAAATAGTCCATACTCAACATAATACAACTTCAAATACCTGCATTCGTCGAAACCAAACAGTGGAAGCAGTTGCAAGTTGGCCGGACACCCCAAAAAGAGGTGATAAAATCTTAGGTAACTACGCGACTACTTTCAACTTTCAATTTTGGACCTATCATCAGGCGAAAATGGGCTAGGTGCGTGCTTATTTTCCCACTATTCTTCCTTTTTCATCCAACATGATAGATTCTGCCAATGAAAAAAATAATAAATCAGTAGGCACTGGGGGTGACACAAGGTCGATAATTGGTAGGCACTCTGCGGGTGAATACTACTGCATCTTTTGTTTACCCACCTATTACAAGCTGTAATTTTGTCTTTTCTTATGTGAGTGAGGGAGACAAAAGCCAGAACTGCCTGTATCGAGTGCCTCCCCCAGAGTTGAAAGAGTGACAGGGCCAAAATCAAGGGACGTTCGAGCCAAAATGCCTGGACACACAGAGTTTGAAGCAATTTAAGTCATAGGAAGAGGGAAAGACTGATTCTGGGAGAGTTCCAGAGCTCAGCATTTGAATAGAAGACTGATAATAACGTTTCAATAATAATTCTATTTCTCCTAAACACACTTTTTATAGCCTAAACTGAAAATACGATACTAAAATATACTTGAACCGACCCGTCCAAAGTGAGATATTATCTCTATTTGCCTCATTGGTAGAGAGCTCGCCTGATGTACAAGGGGACCCGGGTTCAAATCCTGGTCCAGGATAGCTCCTCATAAAGATTATTCTGAGGCAAATTTCTGCATCTAACAAAGTTTGACTGCTATGGTAACTTTGTCAAGAGTAGAGCAAAAATATTTGTGTATAAATAATAAGCGGGTTTCACATTGCCACCATCGCTTCTACAGACCATTACCTTTGCTTTCCCACATATATTTTTGAAGCTTTGTCTGGCAAATGTTTCTATGGAAGTTAACCTTTCAAATGCTAGCTTGTGATTTGAACAGCCCGCCCTGGTGTAACACTTGATTGAAAATCCGACCCTTGCAAAGCATAATTTAATGTATATCAGTGTATTGGTAGCCTATCACCCCCCTACATCCCACTGTGAATGTGGGTGTGTTGTGATTAAGGTCTTGAGTTGCAAGGTTTGCGCGAATTGGTAGCTGACTGAGCTGAGTCAGACGGGAGTACAGAGGTGGTGGAAGCGAAGGAATTACATAATATCCCTTTTATCTCTCATATAGAGCAATATTATTGCACCACAAGGCACATAAAGTCATATTTGAAATCTAGGACCCAGAAATTAGGTGTACAGAAAGATTTTTTTTATTGAGATTGTTATTGATCGTGTTTGCAGAAGTTACTCTCGGTCCGGGGCACTGTCTTTCGGTCCCTGGTATACATATTTAGTATATGGGATATATCTGGGGTTGAGGGACGGTCCCAGAGCCTTGTACCCCCGCACAGCTTCTTGCTCTGTATAAGGGCACAGTGCGCCCATGTATCGAGTACCGTATGTATGGGGATGTTCCACCCATACCACACCTCTCGAAAGAGTAGTCAAAAACATTTTGCCTCATTAACTCATTAAATACATACTGCAACGATTAACGAACGAATAGCCTCGTATCTGGACGGACCTAATGTTGACGGACTCCGATCTACCATGGACAGTCTAAGGATTGCGACTTGGAATGTAAGAGGCATGAATATGACACAAAAGAGAGAGAGGTCCTGGAAGTGTTAGTGAATGCTAGGCTGGATGTATGCGGAATGACTGATGCCAAATGGAGGGGTAAATGTGTAAGAGAGTGGGAGTGTGGAATGGGTGTGTGCTGGAGTGAGTGAGTGAGCGGAAGGAGGTGAGTAACGAATGGGAGGAGCGTGTAAGAGACTATTGGTCTGTGGGTGCAAGGATTGTGTGGGTGAGGATTAAAGTAGGAATACAAATGTGGGTGGTTGTGTATGTGTATGCTCTGACAGAGGATAAAACTGTAAGAGAAAAAGAAGAGTTCTGGGTGAATGTTGAGGCGTGCCTGGATAAGTTTGGCAAGAGCGAAAGAATATTTCTGATTGGGGATATGAATGGGAAGGTGGGTGATAAAAAAGTTGATGGAGTGGTGGGAGGGAGGGGTATACCGTCAGAGGTGAATGGGAACGGTAGTGCACTTGTGGACGTATGTGTGGGGAGGAGGCAGTGGATAGCCAACACCTTCTTCCGACATAGAATGATGCACAGGTACACATGGAAAGTGGTGTGGAGGAGGAGGGATTGGACAGTGGAGGAATAAGGTTGAATAACCTTACGAATTCATTTCATCTGCGGGAAATCCCCAACTGTAATGAATTCTACAGCACTAAGTGACGAAGGACAGTGGAGGAACGAAAGGCACCGATTGATTATATATGTGCGGATGAACGAATAAAGAATTCTGTGCTGGATGCTAGGGTGTCTAAGTGGGGTCTGTCTGCCCACTATGTAGTAGTAGCTAAAATTAGGATACAAAAGAAGTGGGTGAGGAGAGCAGGAGGGAGGCGAGAGGAAGGTGGAATGGCGAAGATTGTGGAGAGGTTGCAGGAGGAGGAGATCAGGGAAGAGTTCAAAAGAGCAGTAGAGAGATGACTAGGTAGGTTTGACCTGGAGGGTATGGAGGAGGTGAGCAAAGTGTTTAAGGAAGAAATATGTGCAGCATGTGAGGAGGTGTGTGGAGTAACGAGAAGAGGGAGGGGAGTGAAGGGTACAGCATGGTGGACTGAAGAGGTAAAAATAACTGTTGAAGACAAGAAGAAAGCGTATAGAGAGTGGTTGGGTAGTAGAGGGAATGAAGATTTGGAGAGACAGAAAAGAGCGAGGTACTTGGAGAAAAAGAAAGTGGTGAAGAGAGTAGTGAAGGAAAGTAAGAGAAGAGCAGATGAGAAATTTGGAAGGAATCTGAGTGTAAAATGGAGGGAGTGTACGAAACTGTTCTGGAAAGAGGTCAAGAAAGTTAGGGAGGGTAGCAAGGGAAATAGTAAGGGTGTGGAAGATAAGAATGGGCGAGTGATAGCCGAGAAGCAAGAGAGTCGAAATATGGAGGGAGTACTTCAACGAAATGCTAAATGTAAGGAATGAAGCACCAGCAAACATAGTTGGATGGGGTATGGGAGGGAGAAGAAGAGAAGTAGTGGAGGAGGAGGTGGGGATCAGGTCAGAAGTGTGTGAAGCCATGAATAGCGTGAAGATGGGGAAAGCATCAGGAATAGATGGAGTATTTGGGGAAATGTTGAGGTATGGTGGTGAGATAGTGATCGAATGAGTATGAAAAATGTGTAACTTAGCATGGGAGAAAGGGAGTGCACCTGATGACTGGTAGAGAGGCATAATAGTCCCCCTGTATAAGGGTAAAGGGGAAAGAGGAGTGTGTGGTAACCACCAGGGTATATGCCTTCTAAGCGTAGTAGGGTAGTGATTGAGAGAGAGAACGGAGAAATGGATAGGTGACGAGCAGGGCGAGTTTAGAAAGGGAAGATGATGTGTAAATCAGATTTTTGCCCTGAAATGTGTTGTGGAGAAATATCTGGAGAAGGGACATAAGTTGTATGCTGCCTTTATGGACTTGGAGAAGGCCTATGTCAGAGTTGATAGTGAAGGTATGTGGAAAGTACTGAGAATATACGGAGTAGACGGCAAGTTGCTGAAAGCAGAGAAGAGCATGCATGAGGATGCAAAGAGAATGAGCAGAGTGAGTTCCTTGATCTGAATGTTGGGTTGAAGCAAGGGTGTGTAATGTCCCCATGGTTGTTCAATATATATATGGATGGAGTCATGAAAGAAATACAAGGAAGAGCAGTGGATGTTGGTGTGTAAAGTCAGTGAAAGTAGGCTAGCCTAAAACAGATCGGATGTGGAAATACCCTGAGCCGACCAGGCCAAGTGGGATATCTCTATTGGTCTAATTGGTAAGGTGTCTGCCTCACACCCAAGGGTCGAGAGTTCGTGCCCCCACCAGGGCTTGAAATTTTTGTGAGGCTATTTCCGCATTTAACGAAGTTTAGGTGTGCTGGTAAAATTGTTCAGATGGTTGAGAGTAAGATCGGAGGTCCATAAATCCTCTTTCGGGTATGGTGTAAAAACCGATTCCTACAGGTGTACCTCTGATAAGGGAAGGAAACGAGTGGAAGTTGCTTGTACTGCCGTTTGCTGATGATACAGTTCTGATGAGTGATAGTGAATATGAGTTGCACATGCTTCAAAGCATGGAAGAAGGGAGGCAGCAAGGAGGAATACCAGGCAGCTAAACAAACTGCCAAAAGAGTTATTTACAATGCTAAAAAAGGCATTAAGGACCTGGTCCTCAAACTAGTGTGTAACACTGACAATCCCTATGGGATCTTCAACCTAGCTAAGCGAGTTAAAAATTACAGTAGGGATATTATAGGTGAACAGTGTGTTAGAAACGATAATGGGAAGATTGTGTATGCAGAAAATGAAATCAGAAGTATGAAAGGCACACTATGAATGATTGCTAAATGTAGGGTTTGAATGGGATAAGGAACAGCTTAGTATCGAAAAACCAATATGTGGATCCCCTCCTTTGATAGCACCAGCTGTAGTGAGCGACACAATCAATAAAATGAAGGACTGTAAAGCTCCAGGGTGCTCTGACATTGTCGCTGAGATGATAAAAGTCTCAGGGGAGACTGGTGTCAACTTAGTCACTGAGTTGATTAACACCATTATTAAAGATGAGAAAATCCCCGAGGATTGGCACAAAAGTGTAATAGTAAATATATACAAAGGAAAAGGGGATGTGCTAGAATGTGCTAGATAGAGGTAATTATAGGGGCCTGAAAATGCTTGACCAAATCATGAAGGTCTGTGAGAAGGTCTTTGAGGGTTTGATCAGGCAAAGCATCTCCATTGATAATATGCAGTTTGGTTTTATGCCAGGACGTGGTACAACCGATGCTATCTTCATAGTCAGGCAGATACAGGAAAGATACTTACTAAAAGGAAGGGATCTTTACTTTGTGTTTGTAGACCTGGAGAAGGCCTTTGGCAGGGTGCCTAGAGATGTTGTGCAGTGGTCTATGAGGAAACTTGGTGCGGTAGAGTAGCTGGTGCATGTGATAATGAAGATGTATGAGGATTCGCAAACTGCGGTAAGGGTGAAAGGTGTACTGAGTGATGAGTTCACAGTCCGTGTTGGAATTAATCAGGGTTCAGTGTTAAGCCCCCTCCTCTTTATTATGGTCCTGGAGGCACTGTCTAGTTCTTAGAGGCAGACTCCCATTGGAACTGTTTTATGGAGACAATTCAGTCCTAATAGCTGACAATGTACAGGATGCTGAGACCAAATTCAGAAGATGGAGAGAGGGCATGGCGAGCAAGGGTTTAAGAGTCAATATTAACAAAACCAAGGTTATGCATTGTAGATTGAGACGAGGCAATGTGGAAAAGAGCGGTGCATACCCATGTGCAGTGTGTGGAAAGGGTGTGGGTGCTAACTCAATTCGGTGTAGCATCTGTCGATGCTGGGTGCACCATGGGAGTTAGCGCTGTAGTAGAATAAAGGGACCCCTGCCGAAGGATAAGTCAGAAATCGAGAAATTTGAGTGCGTAGTGTGCAAAGGCGAGCTTGTGTTAAGTGATGATCCTGTGGCTGTGAATTTTGGAAATGAGTCATTAGAGCTGGTGGACAAGTTTTGTTACCTAGGAGATACCATCTCTGCCGGTGGTGGGGCCGAGGCTGCCACTGTCGCTAGAATTAGATGTGGCTGGGGGAAGTTCAGAGAACTGCTGCCAATTCTGACCATGAAAAAATGCCTCTCCCCCTGAAGGGAAAGGTGTATGCCTCATGTGTTAGAAGTGCAATGACGTATGCCTCAGAAACGTGGGCCGTTAAAGTAGAGGATGTCAACAGAATGGAACGTAATGAGATGAGAATGGTGAGATGGATGTGTGGGTCCAGGCTGCAGGATAGAATAACAAATGTTGAGCTGAGGAGACGTTTAGGTATAAAGAGTATTAGCGAGGTGATGCGTACAAGTAGACTGGGATGGTATGGACATGTGGAGAGAATAGATGAACAAAATTGGGTGAAAAAATGCAGGTCTGTGATTGTGGAGGGAGCTGCACCAAGGGGTGGACCGAGGAAGACCTGGGATCGACTATACGTGCCGATCTCAAATCCAAAAACTTAACAAGTGAAGCAGCCATTAACAGGGTTGCCTGGAACGCAGCCATTAGGACAAGAGACTGAAACTGCACGTATGTGTGGAGCACTCAGTCTAAAAAATTTATGTATATCTATGCACGTAGTGAATATGAGTTGCAGGGGCTGGTAAATATGTTTGGAACAGTGTGTGAGAAACGGAATCTGAAGGCATATGCAGGGAAGAGGAAGGTTGTGGTCTTTGAAAGGGGTGCAGCCACAGAGTGTGAGGTGAAGTTGAACGGTCAGGCTACGGAGAATGACAGCTCATTTAAATATTTGGGCAGTGTGTTGAGTAAAGATGGGAGTATGGATGAAGAAGTGCGGGAGAAGGTGCAACAGGGGAAGAGGGTTGTAGGAACGCTGAAAGCAGTAACAAGAAATAGGGTGGTCAGCATGGAAGTAAAGAAGTCCTTGCATGACAGTGTGGTAATCCCGACATTGACTTACGGGAACGAAACATGGACGTTGGTGAATAGACTCAAACCAAGAATGAGAGGGGTGAAAATTAGTTACTTGAGAAGTGCTTGCGGAGTTACATGGAGGGATAGACAGATGAATGAGGAAGTATGAGAGGTGTGTGGTGTGGATGTAGATGTGCTGGAAAATGTGAAAAGGAACACCTTGAGATGGTTCGGCTATGTGGAACGAATGGGAAGCGAGAGAATGACTAAGAGATTGTACGAGAGTGAGGTGGAAGGACAGAGAGGGAGAGGTAAACCGAATTAGAGGTGGAAGGATGGAAAGAAGTATATGAGTGAAGGCGGTGCTGGATGGGGACATGGGGCCGTTTAGTTTGTGGCCACCCCTTCGGGGATCACGGCGTCCGGTAATAGATAGATAGAACTCACTTCCTCTTACTAGTTCCTACAACCCTTTATACACGCCGCAATGTTGCATCTCTTTCACACTTCTATAACTATTACAACAATTAGGGTTCTTCAGAGCTCTCTCAGTGCATACCCCCTCCTTTATCGCGAGTGCGAGGCACCCGCCATTCAACACAGTCCCACTCCCATCCTGTCCAACTCTCCAACCCAAAAATTAGCAAATTTTGTCTTTCTTCCCAACAAGTGAACTCTGGAACTCTCTCCCTCAATCAATCTTTCTATCATCCTATGACTTGACTGTTTTAAACTTTGTGTGTCCAGGCATTTTGACCTCAATGTCCATTGAATTTGGCTCTCTGTCACTCTTTTACCTTTGGGGGAAAATACTCATTACAGCCAGCCTGCCTTTTGTCTCCTTCATTCGCATTAAAAAAAATTAAAAATTAAATTAAAAATCCCACATAGGGTACGAGTACCAATGGAGACGCATTGCCCAAAGGAGACGCACTTGAAACAAAAAAACTTGCACAGGCATAGGATGAGTAGATAGATGCATGAATGGTGGGCCAAAATATTCTTTAACTATCACCTAATATGCTCACATAGTACCAGCTTATTATTTTCATATGTTATTGTGTGAGATGAGATGAACTTAAAAAATGTCATGTTTTCGCAAATTCCTTACGAAAACCTAAGGATTTCTTTTTTTTTAAAGCTAAATTTCTTACAGTTCCCTAATTTGAATCTCGTTTCTATTACTGCAGGTTGATAGTGCATGAGTTGAAGTATAACACTGCATGATCAAAAGGATTTACTTGCACGGCTGAAGGGGGGTGAGGGTGCGTCCCCATATGACCAGCAAAAACCCAAAGTCCAATGGAGACGCATTTTTTCAAATTGATGCCAGAAGGTCGTACACCACACTGGTAACATAGCATACTCTCCTCTATGTCTGGTATAAATAAGGTTGAGTTTCCTTCACCATTGACGAAGCTGCCTTAAGTAGAACTCAGTGCCCTATAGAGACGCATTTATAGAGACGCACGCGTCTGCTTAGGGCAGCCGCGTTGCGTCTCTTTAGGTCCTTGTAAATGTGTGTTTATTTTGTTAACATTATTAAACATAATAACCTTTTATTTTATCCTGGGTGAAGGAAACTCGACCCTAATTACACCATACATATTGGGGAGAATGGCTTTCTACCAGTGAGGTATGGCAACAGTTTGAAAAATGCGTCTCTATAGGACCTCCAGAATTTTTTGCTGGCCCTAAGGAGACGTACCCCTTTTACCCCCTCAGCAATTCAAAATCACATTAAGCATGTTCTTGCCACACAGTTAAATGTTTGTGTGGGCCCTGTCAGCCTAGTGATGAAAAAATAGACTATATTTCCAGGCCCTCCACCCATTTCCTATCCCTATTTTCCCCAAATATGCCCGGGTTGGCGACTGGTGCTTGATTTAAACCTCGTATTAGCATGCATGTTACATATATACCTTCCCTGCATCCTCTAAACTGTTTTGTTATTGGCCTACAATGAGCAATTAGTATGTTTAGTAATATTTTATGTCTCTCTAATAATATATATAATAAGGCCTATGTCAGTCCGTTTTATTGCTTTAGCATTGTCAACTTACGACCAAAAGTACCATGCTTTGTTTCTGGTACCCATGAGGTAAGTACTTATATCATTTTATGTGTGTTTTTGTGTTTTAAACATACCTGCGTCTCCTTAGGACCAGGGGCGTCCCCTTAGGATTTTGCTGCCCTAAGGGGACGCATCTCTTATATATCTTCTCTCTCCTACACAATATGATATAAAGTAAAAATGTTAGTGCCTGGTGAAAATATAAGCTTTTTGCTATTTATCCCCCTTACCCTCAATTTCCTATCTCTTAAAGGCAAGCGGAAACAACTCGTAAAAAAAAAAAAAAGTATGTAAAAATGCGTCTGCATTGGTACTCGTACCCTACCCTCTCAATCTACTTTGTCATAGGCTTTTTCCCATTCTATGAAAGCTGCAGAGTTTTCTGTTCTCTACCAACAATCGCACCGAGGTTATCTGGTCAATGCAACCCCTGCCCTTTCTGAAATCTCCCTGCTCTTCACCTATTTTATCATCTGTTACTGTCTACAGTCTCTCTGTTACTACTCTAGCATATACCTTTCCGGGTATGCAAAGCAAGCTAATTCCCCTATAACTCGTACATTCCTCTTACTACCCTTCCCTTTGTACAGGGGCACAATTACTGCTCTCATGCTTTCATTAATTTCATTGGGAGGTGTTGGGTGTATGGAGTGAAATTAATAAATTAAATTATTCCTCTAGTCCTCTGGCACACTTTCCATTTCCCATAATTACATAACCTATGCAAAATGTCTACAGCTTCATCTTCCCAATATATCAGCATTTTACCTGGGATGTTATCTACTCCAACAGCTTTGCCCATTTTAAGTCTATTGATTGCTTGATGTACTTAAAGATAATCTATCTATTGCAAGATACCTTGATCCCCCGAGGGGATGGCCACACATGAATAGCCTTCATATTCCTAGGCAATTTGTTTGATTCACAAATTTATTATCAGGGGAGGGCTGATAGCCCAAACACCCATCGTTGTGTATAGTGTGTGAGATGCATGTGGAATGTTATTGTACTGTTGAAATGGCTGTGGATGTGAATGTAGTTTGTAACCAACTGTGTAATCAGCTCCCCCATGATGATCAGTGCTAGCATATACTGTATACAGTAATAAATATAAAGTTTTCCAAGTTCAAGAAGTGACGAAAACAGGAAAGAAAAACATGACAATTATAATTATGAATGAGTTCAAATAGAATGCAAAAATTTAAAATTTGAAAATAATAAGATAGACTAAATTAATAATAAAGATATACTGCTGCTATAAATGCTAGAGGGAATACTGAAAGAGTGTAATTGAAAACTCAGATGATAATCCGTCAAAGAAATTATAATGTAAAACTTGCAAAATAAACAAACCAAAACTTGGGCGAACACAGTAAAAAGACAAAACTAATCAAAATCGCTATGTGGAAACAACACTTAAGCAAAATAATAATTTATAAATAAAAGAACACAATCCACCACATAGGGTGTACATTACTACATGAGCAAGTTAATCTGTTTCCCAAGCAAACTAATCGCACACATAACAACGCACTATCGTCACGTTCAAGGAATTAGTCAATTTGGGAAGTCTGGGACGTTCTGGTACATTTTTACTAAACTCTGCATGAATAAAGAAACTACAATTAGTGTATAGTGCATATATTTTGTTTAATTAGTTTAACCCTCTAAACTCGGCTGTCCTCTTATACTCCTCAACAAACTTTCACTGCGGAACTTGGGTGTCCTCTTATACTCCTGCGTGCACATTTTTCACCTCACAACACAACAACCAGACAACATAGCAATGTCCGGTCACCGCCAGGATCAAGACAACAGTAAGTACCGGTACTCCATTTTACCATAAGCTCATCTTTCTACCAATTACCATTGCTAAGCTATTAAGGTTATAAAGCCATTACGTCAGATATGGGCCGATTCTATGGGAATGAAGCGTAAGAGGACAGCCGAGTTGGAGGGGTTAACCAGACCACTGAGCTCCCCAAAAATAATTCTTCAGGGCTGGCCTGAAGCATTAGATCAAGATGGACTTCCATTCAAGATGAAGTAGGGAAGGGCAGGAGGGGATCAAATTTGAGCGAGGAGGGGGGAATTATTGAGGAAGTGGAAAATATGGTTCGAGAGGAACGGTTAATCTTCTAAAATATCAGTAAAATTGTTATTGTCAAACTAAATAGATCGGAGATGGGAATACTTATCACATTCATTAAAACCATGGCGAAATGTCAATGGCCTCCTACATGTGCACTGGGGTTAAGAGTCATGAGGGCCATGATATTAAATAACCATACTCATATCTCCCGCCGTTCCATCCAATCACTCAGACAACACGCAGCTGCAGGCACGACCTCCCGAAGTCCATCCTTCTGAATCCTCCCTTCCTCGCGAGGACAGGGTCCACCTGGTCAGGCTGAGATGTGGGCGCCATCCAGCTCTTCTGAGCTATAAGAAGAGACTGGATAACTCCGTCGTCGACACCTGCCCAGGATGCAACACAGCACCCCATACTATTAAACACATTATGGAAGACTGCATTCCACACAATCACTTACGCCAACAACATAATCTACACTCCTTGAGAGCCCTGTGGGAAAGCCCGACTCGGGGCTGTTCGGCCAGGCAGACTAGGGAACAATAACAACAACAACCACCCTAAGTTAAATGTGTGTGACCAATCCGGAGACATGTTAAAAGAACCTCACAATGACGGGTTGTTGTTGTAGTTCCCCAAACTGTCAGGTCGAACAGTCCCGAGCCCGGTAGACCGAAGACGTTCCAGATGCTCAGGCCCCTGAAGGGGCCAGGGTTACCGTAGATAAGATCTGTCTCTGCGAGGGCAGCAGGGGAGGGGAGCATCAGCCAATAGGGTTGCACCCCTGGGCCAATGCCCCCACCGTCCGCAGCCCCCTTGCAGTGCCACCCAATCGGGCAATCTCGCCAGCAACTAGAAGGAAACGTATTACAGGAAAAGAGGCAGACAGAAACGGTTAAGGTAGGATAGAGGATGACAAACCTCACTCTGGATAGGACCATGAATGATGACTACCAAAGGCTAACCGTAGGCTTGATATAACGAAAAAGATTGGAGGCAGAGTACTGAAAGGACCAGAAGATTTGCCACCGTTCAGTAATAATCGGTCGCAATGCTGTAATCCAGTCATCAACTGGCAAATGATCGTGTGTGACCAGTAAAGCGGTGGTCTCCTTGGCAACCCAATCAGCAAGTTCGTTTGCCTGGATACCGACTAGGCAGGCACCCAGCAAACCTGAATAAATAAAATAAGGCAAAATTGAGAGTACATACAGGTGTTTTAAGTTAAAAGTATGTGTACTGGGCCTGGATACTCAAAGATGCTATAAATTATGGAGACATGAGAAGAACCAATGAATTAACAGATTTTTCCTTACCCACTACCTCGTAACACACCTACTTATACTCAGATAAAAATAATTTAATATATGTGCCCCTCAGCAATTATGAAGGGAAAGTTGAGGGGCAAGGGAAAAATGTGACACTTTGGCTCCCAATCTGCCAACTTCTAGGTTGGCAGTAGGGAGGGCAATCCACGGAAAAGACGCCGTCACTTGAGATCTAGAAGATATATAAGTAAAAGGAACAGTCAGAGTAAGCTATGGGTATGGCAGAGAACGCTCAGCTCTCACTCTGATAGACCAGCCCATCACCAGTTTAACCACCGTAACTTGCCCATACACATCACCTCTGTTACACTTACTGTATACCAACCAACCGGCCAACTCTGTTCGAAATCTGGGTGTATATGTGAACTCCCGATTAGATTTCAAAGAGCATGTAAACCAGATAGTTAAAAGTTGTTACTTGCACATCAGAAATCTCTATTTGGTGAAGCCGTTTATAACCAGACGTTGCCTCCTGACGTTGGTTCACTCATTGGTCTTCTCTCGTGTTGATTATTGCAATGCCCTTTTGGTGGGTCTTCCAAATTATATTTTGAAGAAAGTTCAGTCTGTTCTTAACAGGGCCGCAAGACTAATTTTTGGTGTTCCACCTAGAACTCCTACTACATCTCTTCACATAGAACTGCACTGGCTGCCAGTAAGAGCAAGAATAGAATTTAAGTTGTGTTTGGTGACTTTTAAGGTTCTCAAATTTGGTGAGCCTAGGTACCTTGCGGAGCTGCTGAGGCGCCCACCGGCACACCATGGTGTAGTTGTGCGTCATGACAATGACCCTTTTCGTCTTGATGAACCAAGGGCTTTCCAGCAGTCTTCTTTCTTTGAGAGGTCATTCTCCTACATGGCTCCGAGGTTGTATAACAGGTTGCCGCTGTCCATGAGACAACTGAGTTCTGTTGAATGCTTCAAGAGACAACTTAAGACTTTTCTCTTTGAGAGAAGCTATGATCTTGAGAGAGGTGTCATGACAGATGGTTATAGAGTTTAGGCTATTTTGCCACTGCTAGTTATTGTTAAATGTGTGTTGTATATGAGCCTTCTTTTGATGCATTGATTTTTGTTCTTTTTTCTTTCTCTTTTCGAGCGCTAGTGAATTCTTCGGAAAAATTGGCGCTTATGAGAAATAAGTAACATGCTTATTATTATTATTATTATTATTACCATGTCGTCATTAATTTTCTCCATTCATCATTTTGTATTGGTAATACAAATTACAATGGGTAATAACTTATATTTAATATAAGTTATTACCCATTGTAATTTGTATTACCAATACAAAATGATGAATGGAGAAAATTAATGACGACATGGTATACAGTAAGTGTAACAGAGGTGATGTGTATGGGCAAGTTACGGTGGTTCAGCCATGTGGAAAGGCTGCATGGGGATGACCATTCAAAATGTGTTGCGTTTTATAAAATGGAGGGAGGAGCGACTGTGCTGAAAAGCAAAGAAGACCTAAAATGAGATCCTGAGGAGTGATCTCAGGTTCAAGAGACATAGCAAAGATATAACAGTTGATCAAGAAAGGTGGAACACGGCAATCAGGTGATGACCCTTGCACAAGCTTGGAAATTAAATGATAAAACTTGCAAAATAAACACACCAAAACTGGGACGACACAATATACTGTAAATGCAAAAGAACTTATCAAAATCGCTATGTGAAAATAACGCTTACTAAAATAAAATTTTGAAATAAAAGAACACAATTCACCACATAGGGTGTACATCACCACATGAGCAAGTTAACCCTCTCACGACCATATGACGCAGAGGTTGCCAGATTAGCAATAAGAAATAGATTACTCTCACTCTTATAATTACCTCTCCAAAATTAGTTTTCTGCCCACAGCTAACTCAACGACAACTGCAGAGGTTGAAGTAAATAAACTAAAGGTTTATAAATACCCCTGACGGTAACAAAGGCTTTAAAGTATCCCTAATAGGCTCAAAATTGCGTCAAGGACGTGAGAGTTCCCAAGCAAACTAATCACACATACAACACAATATCGTCACGTTCAAGGAATTAGTCAATATGGGAAGTCCAGGACGTTCTGGTAAATTTTACCAAATTCTGTATGAATAAAGAAACTACATTTTATAACAAATTTTATAATAAATTAAATTTGCAATTTGACTAGATATAAACAATAGTCCGAAAAAGCATGCCTCAAGTGACCCCTACCAATTACTACCCTACATCACACACAAATACTGTCTTTTCTCCCTTCCTGCCCACCCAAAACCAGCTTCCAGAAGCACATCCATGCTCATATCTCTCGCCGTTCCATCCAATCACTCATAGACAACACGCAGCTGCAGGCACGACCTCCCGAAATCCATCCTTCTGAATCCTCCCTTCCTCGCGACGACAGAGTCCACCTGGCCAGGCTGAGATGTGGGCACCATCCAGCTCTTCTGAGCTATCAGAAGAGACTGGATGTCTCCGTCGACGACACCTGCCCGGGATGTAACACAGCACCCCATACCACTGGACATATCCTAGAAGACTGCATTTCACACAATCACTTATGCGAACAACAAATAATCTACACTCCTCGAGAGCTCTGTGGGAAAGCCCGACCGTGGCCAAGGCCTTCCTTAGGGACTCAGGGCTGTTCGGCCAGGCAGCTTAGGAAACGACAACAACAACTACCCTACAAATAACCTAAAAATACCTTTTAAAACTATGAATATATGGAGCTAAAATCACCAATATAGATGAATAAAAATACAGATAAATAAAATAATAGACATTACTGTTCCTTTTTGTATTAGATTGTAATAGAAATAAATCAAATTGGTACCAATCCATGTTTTATACAGGTGCAGAACGAGCCATGATGTGTGATGAGAGTGATAGGCAGGCAGCAGAGGTTCCCCCAAGCCTCTCAGGACGTAGCTGGTTTGTGTCGCTGCTGGTCCAACTTAATTTTATGGGTGGTCAGGAAATCTTGGAACGACTCCAGCTCTCTCTTCTCCTCTGTGTCATCTTCGTCCAGCTCCTCCTCTGACCCCCCGCCGTCCTCTTCACCGGCCTCCGCGTGGGTCAGGTAGATCTCTGTGTCATCCCTGAAAATATTAGGGTGGATTATTTCTGGGCAATAATTCTGAGAGAGTGAAGAGGAATAACGAGGTGGATCAGCCATGTCAAGAATATGAAGAGGGAGACAGTAACTTAGAGTATACTAAAGAGAGGAGGTGAAAGGGCAGAGAGGGAGGGGAGGGCCAAGAATGAGTGTGGAAGGATGGATGCATTTCATTAGCATTCACCCCCTCGTGGATCAGAGAGTCTGATAGTAGATACATAGATAGAACAATTCTAACTGTTCCTGTATTTATGATGTGTTTTAGGTCAAAAGACCCAAATAATATGCATTTGTCACCAACCTACCTTTGTCCCCTCTGCCAAGAATGGGAGGTGTAGGCTCATTTTAATTTTACAAATAGCAAAAGTACTGTACAAAGAAAGAAAATACAGTACCGGTACCTCTATTAATCATCGGAAAGTTGCTTGTAGAAAGGTCTATCTATCTATCTACCGGTATATATATGAGAGAGAGAGAGAGAGAGAGAGAGAGAGAGAGAGAGAGAGAGAGAGAGAGAGAGATGAGAGCAGAGAGAGAGAGAGAGATAGAGAGAGAAGAGAGGAGAGAGAAGAGAGCGAGAGAGAGAGAGAGAGAGAGAGAGAGAGAGAACATAGAGAGAGAGGGAGAGCGAGAGAGAGAGAGAGAGAGAGAAAGAGAGAGAGAGAGGACGAGAGAGAGAGAGAGAGAGAGAGAGAGAGAGAGAGAGAGAGAGAGAGAGAGAGAGAGTACAAAGGAGTACAAAGGAAATCAAGCAACAACAGATCTAGTGACCCTTCTAGGCTGCTTGTCCTCCAAAACACTGAGGATCAAGTGTCCAAACAGTGAGGGAACATTGGAAAGGGAACTACTGCCCTGGAACTAATGTCCGTGGCAGGATTAGGAAGTTAGTAGGGGACTGATGGGTTAGTAACTGAGGGGGGGATAAAATAGTTATTCATTTACAAACGCAGTCAGTCGCGGGTTTGATGCGAGATATTTGTCTAAGCGGAGTTTAAATGAATCAACGGTGCTGCAGTCTATAACGTCTCGGGGAAGCCCATTCCACAATTTGACAGCTCGATTGAAGAAGAAATTCTTAGATTCGTATGAGTTAAAAGATTTACCAATAATTTTGCAACCGTTTCCCTCCCCCGCGTGTAATTAGATTGGTCGAATAGAAGTACTTACTACAGTTCATATTGATGATGCTTTGATGATTTTGAACACTTGAAATTAAGTCCACCTCTCCTGGGTTAAAGGAAATAGATTTAATTCTCTAAGACGCTCTTTCGCATGGTTTGTTCTTTAGAGCTAGGTATCATTTTGGTAACTCTACGTTGAACTCGTTCTAATAGCTTGTTTATATCTTTTTGGTATAAGGCACCAGGATTGAACGAGTATTCCAGAAGAGGGGCGGAACTAAGGAATTGTAAAGGGTTAGGATAACTTCTTTGGATTTATGCTCAAATGACCTGCCTACAAAGCCAATTAGAGAGAGAGAGAGAAGAAAGAGAGAAGCCAATTAGAGAGAGAGAGAGAAGAAAGAGAGAAGCCAATTAGAGAGAGAGAGAGAGAAAGAGAGAAGCCAATTAGAGAGAGAGAGAGAAGAAAGAGAGAAGAAGCCAATCAGAGAGAGAGAGAGAGAGAGAGAGAGAGAGAGAGAGAGATATAAGAGAGAGATAAGAGAGAGAGAGAGAGAGAGAGAGATAAGAGAGAGAGAGAGAGAGAGAGAGAGAGAGAGAGAGAGAGAGAGAGAGAGAGAGAGAGAGAGAGAGAGAGAGAGAGAGAGAGAGAGAGAGAATTTAATAAAACAGTAAAATGTAGCCGTGGAAATCAAAATTATTTCCACAGCTACATTCTGTGACTAGGGGATAATAAATGCCCATTTGCCAGCCAAATTACCCAAATATGACTAAACAACCTAAAAAGAAAAAACGTAAGTCCGATGATCCAAAACTGCACAGGATAAGGACAAATGCCCATGCCCGCCCCCCCCCCCCCCCCCCCCCCCCCCCCCCCCCGCCCCCCCGCCCCCCCCCCCCCCCCCCCCCCCCCCCCAACACACACACACACACAAACACACACACAATCTCAGACTTGCTAGTGTGAATGTTGGTAGTTTGAATCTGCGTGCAAATGAAGTGATGATGCAGTTTTTACCATCATACACTCCCTGCTGAATAGCAAGGCTAGGGTGGGTGCCCTGATGAATCAGGGACTTAGTGAATAGTTGCCACAGATTGCTAGACTGCACCATTCACCAACAGCACTGACATCTGCCAATAACTCGCTGGCTGGCCCGAGGCTCGAACCGTCAACCTCACGGTTAGCAGGCGAACGCTCTACCAATCGAGCTACGGCCTGTGGCTGAGATGTGTGAGAGGAGGCGAGTGGACGTCTGCTGTGCCCAGTAAACACTCTGGAAGAGGCATGGGGTACAGTGGATTGTCGGAAGAAAGAAAAGATATAGGATCTACTGGATGGGGGTGGAGACTGATAAAGCGAAAGGAGGAGTGGGTGTTCTGGTGGCTGAAGAGCTGGCGGAAAGTGTGCTTCAGATTACGAGAGTTAGTGAAAGGCTGATTGTTTTGAAGTTGAAAGTTGGTGAAAGAATTCTGAATGTGATATCTGCATATGCCCCACAGGCTGGTCTACAGAAAGAGATAAAAGAGGACTTCTGGAATGACACCGTCAGTGTCATTTCAGGCCTCTCGGAGAATGAAATAACAATCTGGGGGGGGGGACCTGAATGGTCACGTGGGAGCATCAGCAGATGGATACGAGGGGGTACATGGAGGAAATGGTTACGGAAGGAGGAATCTGGAAGGCGAATATATACTGGAGTCCTGCGTTGCACTCAACATGGTTGTGTGTAACACGAAGTGCAAGAAAAGACAGAGCCATCTGATCACATATAACTCTGGGGTCTCCAGTAGCTAGATAGATTACTTCTTGGTGAACAGGAAAGACTGGAAACTGGTTCGGGATGTAAAGGTCATCCCGAGCGAAGAATGTATCCCCCAGCATAAGCTACTTGTGTGCGACATGAGCTTATACAAAGATCCTAAGCGCAAGAAGGTATACATACCCAAAAGGAAAATGTGGCTGCTGAAGAACAAGGAAGTTAGGGATAGGTTTCATAGTGAACTGGAGGAAATTAATGGAAATAAGGAAGCTAAGGCCTAACGATGTAAATAGTCAATGGAACTTTCTTAAGCATAGCCTTATCGCTGCCACTGACAAAGTCTGTGGGAAAACAAAGGGTCATCCCATGAATAAGGTCTCTTGGTGGTGGAACGATGAGGTAGAACATGCTGTGAAACAGAAAAGGAGATGCTTCAAAGCATGGAAGAAGGGAGGCAGCAAGGAGGAATACCAGGCAGCTAAACAAACTGCCAAAAGAGTTGTTTACAATGCTAAAAAAGGCATTAACCCATAGGATCCGGGGGGCCTCATATGAAGTTTGGTATTTTCAACTTCATAATTCAGTAGCTACTGATTGAGACCACCTAGAGCAGTCAATATTTTTGCAAATTGTAGAACGTTTTCTTGTCTGTAGACTGCCGATGAGACGACATCGCTACATTGCGTGGTTGCCGAGTTCTGATGATTATAGCGGCGATTTTTTTTTTACCATTTTGCCTCATATGAGGCCTCCCGGATCCCAAGGGTTAAGGACCTGGTCCTCGAACAAGTGTGTAACACTGACAATCCCAATGGGATCTTCAACCTAGCTAGGCGAGTTAAAAATGACAGTAGGGATATTATAGGTGAACAGTGTGTTAGAAACGATAATGGGAAGATTGTGTATGCAGAAAATGAAATCAGGGAAGCATGGAACGTGAGTGGCATGAATGATGGCACAAAAGAGAGAGAGGTACTGGAAGTGTTAGTGAATGCCAGGCTGGATGTATATGGAATGACAGAGACCAAATGGAAGGGTACAGATGTGAGAGAGTGGGAGTGTGGAATGGGTGTGTGTGCTGGAGTCTGTGAGGGAGCAGCGAGAGAAGGTGCATGTTTGTTTGTAAATAACAAATGGAAGAAGTGTGTAAGAGAATATGGGTCTGTGGGTTCAAGGATTGTGTGGGTGAGAATGAAAGTAGGAATACAAACGTGGGTGATTGTGTGTGTGTATGCTCCGACAGAGGATTAACTTGTAAGAGAGAAAGAGGAGTTCTGGGTGAATGTGGAAGCGTGCCTGGATAGGTTTGACAAGAACGAATGAATACTTCTGATTGGGGATATGAATGGTAAGGTGGGCGATAGGAAAGTTGATGGAATGGTGGGGGGGTACCGTCAGAGGTGAATGGGAATGGTAGTGCACTTGTGGACATATGTGTGGGGAGGAGGTTGTGGATAGCCAACACCTTCTTCCGACACAGGTACACATGGAAAGTGGTGTGGACGATGAAGCGATGAAGGATAAGACAGTGGTGGAACGAAAGTCACTGATTGATTATATACTGTATGCGTGGATGAAAAATTTTAGAAATCTGTGATGGATGCTAAGGTGTATAGGGGTATTGGAGGGGGTCTGTCTGATCATTATGTAGTAGTAGCTAAGGTTAGGATACAAAAGAAGTGGGTAAGGAGAGCTGGAGGGAGGCGAGAGGAAGGGGGAATGGTGAGAAGGGTGGAGAGGCTACAGGAGGAGGAAATCAGGGAAGAGTACAGGAGAGCAGTAGAAAGACGACTAGGTGGGTTCGACCTGGAAAATATGGAGGAAGTGGAGGAGATAAGCAAGGTGTTTAAGGAATAGATCTGTGCAGCATGTGAGGAGGTGTGTGGAGTGAGGAGAAGAGGGAGGGGAGTGAAAGGTACAGCATGGTGGACAGAAGATGTAAAAATAGCTGTGGAAGACAAAAAGAAAGCGAATACAGAGTGGTTGGGTAGTAGAGGGAATGAAGATTTGGAGAGGCAGAAACGAGCGAGGTACGTGGAGAGAAAGAGAGTGGTGAAGAGAGTAGTGAAGGAAAGTAAGAGAAGAGTAGATGAGGAATTTGGAAGGAATCTGAGTGTAAAATGGAGGGAGTGTAAGAAACTGTTCTGGAAAGAAGTCAAGAAAGTTAGGGAAGGTAGCAAGGGAAACAGTAAGTGTGTGAAAGATAAGAATGGAAGAATGATAGCCGAGAAGCAAGAGAGAGTCGAAAGATGGAGGGAGTACTTCAATGAGTTGCTAAATGTAAGGAATGAAGAGCCAGCAAATATAGTTGGATATGGTATGGGAGGGAGAAGAGGAGAAGTAGTGGAGGAGGTGGGGATCAGGAGGTCAGAAGTGTGGGAAGCTATGAAAAGAGTGAAGTTGGGGAAAGCACCAGGAACAGATGGAGTGTGTGGGGAAATGTTGAGGTATGGTGGTGAGCTAGTGATCGAATGAGTATGGAAAATGTGCAAACTAGCATGGGAGAAGGGGAATGCACCCGATGACTGGGAGACTGGCATAATAGTCCCCCTATATAAGGGCAAAGGGGAAAGAGGAGTGTGTGGTAACCACCGAGGAATATGTCTTTTAAGCGTAGTAGGGAAGGTTTTAAATATCTAGGAGGAACAATAAGCAGGAGTGGAGGTATGGAGGTATGGAAGTGGAGGTAAAACAGAGAGTGTGTGAAGGAAGGAAGGAAGGTTTTTAGAGCAATGGGAAGTATGTGGAAGACGAGAAATCTCGGAGTGAAAGTAAAAAATGCACTGTATCAAGGAATTGTTGTGCCAACAGTGATGTATGGGGCTGAGACATGGGCTCTGAAGAAAAAGGAGAAAAGAGGGCTGGATGTGATGGAGATGAGCTGCTTGAGGAGTATGTGTGGAGTTACTCGTAGAGACAGATTGAGGAATGAAGAGATACGTAGGAGAGTGGGGCAGCAGGAACATTTGTCAGCCAGAGTGGACAGAAGGGTGCTGAAGGGTGACAGAAGGGTGTTCGTCATGTTGAACGAATGGGAGATGAAAGGCTTACAAAGAGAATATGTGAGTCAGGTACAAGGGGAGATAGAAGGGCAGGAAGACCCCCATTGAGATGGAGAGACTGTGTAAGAAAGGCTTTGGATGATAGAGGAATGACTATAGATCAGGCAGGGGAAGTGGTGGTGGACAGGAGTGAATGGAGAATGCTTGTGAATAGTTGAGTGAACACGTGGTCATTTGGAGTAAGGGGTCGGGCACAAGTTGGACTAGATAATAGTCCATCAGGCGCCTGGCCCGGGAGACGATTAATATGAAGGGTGTGCCTGGAAGTGTGGTGGGAGGGCTTGTGGCTTTGGCTCCGCTGCATGTCTGCCTGCCGAGATCGGAACCTCTCCGGGTGGTCAGGGGCCGGGGGAGTGCTGGAGCGACCTTGGTAACCCTGGTCTCTGGGTCTTCTCCTGGGTGACCTGGATGTGTGAGAGTTTGTGTTTTTTATCTGTGTTTATTTTTTGTTTTATGTTGGTTTTGTGTTTTCCCTGTTCTTGCTCTGTCTTGAGTCGGCTACCCCCAAAATGGGGATTGGGCCTGAGCATATAGATAGATAGAATAGGGAAGGTGTACAGTAGGGTAGTGATTGAGAGTGAGAGTGAGAACGGAGATATGGATAGGCGACGAGCAGGGAGGTTTTAGGAAGGGAAGAGGATGTGTAGATCAGATTTTTACCCTGAATTGTGTTGTGGAGAATTATCTGGAGAAGCAACAAAAGGTGTATGTTGCCTTTATGCACTTGGAAAAGGCCTATGACAGAGTGGAGAGGGAAGGCATGTGGAAAGTAATTAGAATATACAGAGTAGATGGCAAGTTGCTGAAAGCAGTGAAGAGCATGTATGAGGGTGCAAAGGCGGCAGTAAGTGTGGAGAATGAGCAGAGCGAGTTCTTTGACCTGAGTGTTGGGTTGAAACAGGGGTGTGTGATGTCCCCGTGGTTGTTTACTGCATAATTATATGGATGGAGTCATGAAAGAAATACTAGGAAGAGCAGTGGATGTTGGTGTATAGCTGAAAAGGGAGGGAAATGAGTGGAAGCTGCCTATACTGCTGTTTGCGGATGACACAGTTCTGATGAGCGATAATGAATGGGAGTAGCAGGGTCTGGTAAATGAGTTTGGAACAGTGTGTGAAAAACGGAATTTGAAGGTAAATGTGGGGAAAAGCAAAGTTATGGTCTTCGAAAGGGGTGAAGTTGAACGGTCAGGCTATGGAGATCGTCAGCTCTTTTAAGTATCTGGGCAGTGTGTTGAGTAAAGATGGGAATATGGATGAGGAAGTGCGGGAGAGGGTACAACAGGGGAAGAGGGTTGTAGGAACGTTGAAAGCAGTAACAAGAAATAGGGTGGTCGGTATGGAAGTGAAGAAGTCCTTGCATAACAGTGTGGTAATCGCGACACTAACTTACGGAAGCGAAGCATGGACGTTCGGGAAGAGACTCAGACCAAGAGTGAGAGCGGTGGAAATGAGTTATGGTACTTGAGAAGTGCGTGCAGAGTTACATGGAGGGATAGACAGACGAATGAGGAAGTAAGAAGGAGGTGTGGTGTGGAGGTAGATGTGCTGGAAAGTGTGAAAAGGAACAACTTGAGATGGTTCGGCCATATGGAACATATGGGAAGCGAGAGAATGACTAAGAGGGTGTACGAGAGCGAGGTGGAAGGACAGAGAGGGAGAGGTGGAAGGATGGAGTGAGGAAGTATATGAATGAAGGTGGTGCTGGTTGGGAGGAGGGGCATCGACTGACTGGGGACAGAGGTGATTGGGGGCGGTTCGTTCGTGGCCACCCCTTTGGGGATCATGGCGTCAGGCAATAGATAGAGAGATAGATAGAAGCATGGAAGGCACACTATGAACGATTGTTAAATGTAGTTTGAATGCTTAGAACAGCTTAGTATCGAAGAACCAATATCTGGACCCCCTCCTTTGATAGCACCAGCTGTAGTGAGCGACGCAATCAATAAAATGAAGGACGGTAAAGCTCCAGGGTGCTCTGACATTGTCGCTGAGATGATAAAAGCCTCAGGGGAGACTGGTGTCAACTTGGTCACTGAGTTGATAAACACCATTATTAAAGATGAGAAAATCCCAGAGGATTGGCTCAAAAGTGTAATAGTAAATATATACAAAGGAAAAGGGGATACGCTAGATAGAGGAAATTATAGGGGCCTGAAAATGCTTGACCAAGTCATGAAGGTCTGTGAGAGAGTCTTTGAGGGTTTGATCAGGCAAAGCATCTCCATTGATGATATGCAGTTTGGTTTTATGCCAGGCCGGGGTACAACCGATGCTATCTTCATAGTCAGGCAGATACAGGAAAGATATTTACTAAAAGGCAGGGATCTTTACTTTGTGTTAGTAGACCTGGAGAAGGCCTTTGACAGGGTGCTTAGAGATGTTGTGCAGTGGGCTATGAGAAAATTTGGTGTGGAAAAGCGGCTGGTGCGTGTGATAATGAAGATGTACGAGGATTCGCAAAGTGCGGTGAGGGTGAAGGGTGTACTGAGTGATGAGTTCGCAGTCCGTGTTGGAGTCCATCAGGGTTAAGTGTTAAGCCCCCTCCTCTTTATTATGGTCCTGGAGGTACTGTCTACAGTTTTTAGAGGCGGACTCCCGTTTGAACTGTTTTATGCAGACGATTTAGTCTTAATAGCTGACAGTATGCAAGATGCTGAGGCCAAATTCAGAGAATGAAGAGAGGGCATGGCGAGCAAGGGTTTAAGAGTCAATATTAACAAAACCAAGGTTATGCATTGTAGATTGAGACGAGGCAATGTGGAAAAGAGGAGTGCATACCCATGTGCAGTGTGTGGGCGTTAACGCGATTCAATGTAGCATCTGTCGACGCTGGGTGCACCATGGGAATAAGCGCTGTAGTAGAATAAAGGGACCCCTGCCGAAGGATAAGTCAGAAATAGAGGAATTTGAGTGCGTAGTGTGCAAAGGCGAGCTTGTGTTAAGTGATGATCCTGTGGCTGTGCATTTTGGAAATGAGTCACTGGAGCTGGTGAACAAGTTTTGTTACCTAGGAGATACTATCTCTGCCAGTGGTGGGGCCGAGGCTGCCACTGTTGCTAGAATTAGATGTGGCTGGGGGAAGTTCAAAGAACTGCTGCCAATTCTGACCATGAAAAGAATGCCTCTCCCCCTGAAGGGAAAGGTGTATGCCTCATGTGTTAGAAGTGCAATGACGTATGCCTCAGAAACATGGGCCATTAAAGTAGAGGATGTCAACAGAATGGAACGTAATGAGATGAGAATGGTGAGATGGATGTGTGGGGCCAGGCTACAGGATAGAATAACAAATGTTGAGCTGAGGAGACGTTTAGGTATAAAGAGTATTAGCGAGGTGATGCGTACAAGTAGACTGGGATGGTATGGACATGTGGAGAGAATGGATGAACAAAATTGGGTGAAAAAATGCAGGTCTGTGGTTGTGGAAGTAGCTGCACCAAGGGGTGGACCGAGGAAGACCTGGGATCGGACTATACGTGCCGATCTCAAATCCAAGAACTTGACAAGTGAAGCAGCCCTTAACAGGGTTGCCTGGAACGCCGCCATTAGGACAAGAGACTGAAACTGCACGTATGTGTGGTGCACTCGGTTTTAAAATTTTATTTATGTATGTATGTATGGTGCTGGTGGTATACTTGTTGATCTAGTCATATGACTAATAATATCTGCCAAAAATATTACGATCGCAAGGATGAGAGAGAGCAACGTTGGTCTCTGTTTACTAAAAGGTTACCGCTAGTCTAGGCACCAAATATTTTTTGCATTTTATTAAATTTTTCGGTATATTTATGAGCATTCGCAGCATTTTCAGGAATGTAACCCCCGCAAATTTTGAGGGAGATCTGTACAGTACTGTACTAGAACAGAGATCAAATGGATTTTCTAAACAAAGATAACACACGTCAATAGTGGTACTGGATATATAATTATGTACTACAGTATTCACTCAATCTATTGAAAGAGATCTGGATCCCCGAAGGGATGGCCAGGAATTAATTGCCTCCATGCACTTATCAGTTAGTGCCACTCCTCCCACCCAACACCATTCTCTCATATACCAGTACCTCTCAACTCCAGTCTTCCACCTCACTCTCAGTCTGCCTCTTCCTCTGTGCTCTTCCACCTCACTCTCTTAGTCATTCTCTCGCTCCCCATACGTTCCATCTCTCCACGTAACTCCTGTAACTCCACACACACTTCTCATGTAACGTATTTCCAGTATTGGTATAGTATTGGTACAGTATCGGAAAACAAACTGCGGCGATACTGCGATTACGATATTTGTGTATTTTCATAAGTTTTTTGGGTTTATTTATTATTATAATTATATTCATTGTACCTTTGTATCTTTTAGGCATTGTTATTTACAGCATATGAAGGAACCACTGTTGTGTACAAATGGTTCACAGCCAAACATGCTAAGGGCAAGCCCATTTTATATGTACAGTATATAATTATGTACAAATTTATATTGTTTTCAGAGGCCCTCACCCAATAGTCCGAAAAAACAAAAAAAGTAATCCAAATGACCATCGGTCCCCTGCCATTCGGATTACAGGACTTTTACCGTACTGTACTGTACTTACCATACCCTATAACTTAAGTGAGCATGAGAGAGTTAACTACAGGAATAGGTTGTTGTTGTTGCTGTTCCCCAGGCTGTCTGGCCGAACAGCCCCAAGGTCCCGAGCAAGGCCAAGGCCATAAACAAGCACCCCCACAAAACCCTCCCTGCTTACCACTAATAAAGCCCGGGTGACCGAAGCCACTCCAAGGCGGGGAGCTGAGGAGGGTGCGGAAACGCCCGGGAAACCAAAGCCCCACCCAAGGCCCTGTGCAATTATGAAGGGAAAGTTGAGGGGCAAAGGAAAAATGTGACGCATTGGCTCCCAATCTGTCAACCTCTAGGTTGGCAGTAGGGAGGTCAATCCACGGAAACAGGAATAGGTAAGGTACAGTACCGTCAACTGGGGCGAATTCGGACTTTGTCCTAATTAAAAATTAATCAAATTAATAATTAATCAATGAATGAATATACAGTAGTATAAAAAAAAAAAAAAAAAAAAATTTGTTTATGCTTTTCACTTAATTCCATGGTAAAAGATCTTTACTATACAGTATACAGTACTGATCTATCTATCTATTGCCTGACGCTGTGATCCCCGAAGGGGTGACCACGAACAAACCGCCCCCATGCACCTCTGTCCCCAGTCAGTCAACGCCCCTCCTCCTAACCAGCACCGCCTTCATCCATATACTTCCTCACTCCATCCTTCCACCTCTCTTTCGGTTTACCTCTCCCTCTCTGTCCTTCCACCTCGCTCTCGTACACCTTCTTAGTCATTCTCTTGCTTCCCATACGTTCCATATGGCCGAACCATCTCAAGGTGCTCCTTTTCACACTTTCCAGCACATCTACCTCCACACCACACCTCTTTCTTACTTCCTCATTCGTCTGTCTATCCCTCCATGAAACTCTGCACGCACTTCTCAAGTAACTCATTTCCACCCCTCTCACTCTTGGTCTGAGTCTCTTCTCAAACGTCCATGCTTAACTTCCGTAAGTCAGTGTCGTGATTACCACACTGTCATGCAAGAACTTCTTCACTTCCATACTGACCACCCTATTTCTTGTTACTGCTTTCAGCGTTCCTACAACCCTCTTCCCCTGTTGCAGCCTCTCCCGCACTTCTTCATCCATAGTCCCATCTTTACTCAACACACTGCCCAGATACTTAAAGGAGCTGACAATCTCCATAGCCTGACCGTTCAACTTCACCTCACACTCTGTGGCTTCCCCCCTTTCAAAGACCATAACCTTGCTCTTCCCCGCATTTACCTTCAGATTCTGTTTTTCGCATACTGTTCCAAACACATTTACCAGACCCTGCAACTCCCATTCATTATTGCTCATCAGAACTGTATCAGCAAACAGCAGTACAGGCAGCTTCCACTCATTTCCCTCCCTTATCAGCGATAAACCAACATCCACTGCTCTTCCTTGTATTTCTTTCATGACTCAATCCATACCGGTATATACCGGTACAGTAAACAACCACGGGGACATCACACACCCCTGTTTCAACCCAACATTCAGGTCAAAGAACTCGCTCTGCTCATTCTCCACACATACTGCCGCCTTTGCACCCTCATATATGCTCTTTACTGCTTTCAGCAACTTGCCATCTACTCCGTATATTCTAAGTACTTTCCATATACTGTACCTTCTCTATCCACTCTGTCATTAGGCCTTCTCCAAGTCCATAAAGGCAACATACACCTTTTGTTGCTTCTCCAGATATTTCTCCACAACAAAATTTAGGGTAAAAATCTGATCTACACATTCTCTTCCCTTCCTAAAACCTCCCTGCTCGTCACCTATCCATTTCTCCGTTCTCACTCTCACTCTCTCAATCACTACCCTACTGTACACCTTCCCTACTACGCTTAGAAGACATATTCCTCAGTGGTTACCACACACTCCTCTTTCCCCTTTACCCTTATATAGGGGGACTATTATGCCTGTCACCAGTCATCAGGTGCACTCCCCTTCTCCCATGCTAGTTTGCACATTTTCCATACCCATTCGATCACTATCTCACCACCATACCTCAACATTTCCTCACACACTCCATCTGTTCTTGGTGCTTTCCCTAACTTCAATCTTTTCATGGCTTCCCATACTTCTGACCTCCTGATCCCCACCTCCTCCTCCACTACTTCTCTTCTTCTCCCTCCCATGCCCCATCCAACTATGTTTGCTGGTGCTTCATTCCTTACACTTAGTAACTTGTTGAAATACTCACTCCATCTTTCGACTCTTCTCTTGCTTCTCGGCTAGCATTCTCCCATTCTTATCTTTCACACATTTACTGTTTCCCTTGCTACCTTCCCTAACTTTCTTGACTTCTTTCCAGAAGTTTCTTACACTCCCTCCATTTTACACTCAGATTCCTTCCAAATTCCTCATCTACTCTTCTCTTACTTTCCTTCACTACTCTCTTCACCACTCTCTTTCTCTCCACGTACCTCGCTCGTTTCTGACTCTCCAAATCTTCATTCCCTCTACTACCCAGCCACTCTCTATACGCTTTCTTCTTGTCTTCCACAGCTATTTTTACCTCTTCTGTTCACCATGCTGTACCTTTCACTCCCCTCCCTCTTCTCCTTACTCCACACACCTCCTCACATGCTGCACAGATCTCTTCCTTAACCTCTGAAGTGCGCATGGGGGGTATGAGACACCACACTCCTGTGCTGACGTATTTGAGCTGTTCCCATCACTAAAATATTTATTTTACCATAAATAGCATTAATACTTATCCATATGCGCCTATTATAGGTTGATTATAAAGGTATTAACCTGTTACAACAATAAAACAAGTGGAAACAGCGTTTGGATGGTCAAAATCGGCGATACAGGCCGGGAGTTACACAATGTATGGCTGAGGCAACCTCCCAGCCCACCACATTTCTCCACCTCTGGAGAGAGACTGTCGATCGATACTCTCTCTCTCTCTCTCTCTCTTGCACTCGCTTGCTAACAGTGATGACACCGCCCTGCTACCAACTCGCTAATGTTAGCACGAAAATAGACCACAGGAAAAGGGAATAACAGGGAAAATAGGTGATAACTGAAAGAGGGGAGGAAACTGGGGAAGGAGGGGAGGTGGAGGAGTGATATTTGGCATGGCCCAGGGGCAAAAAAAAAAAAAAAAAAAAAATAAAAAAAAAAAAAAAAAAAAAAAAAAAAAAAAATTAAATTGATCTTTTTTTTCCATTTCCCCTGACTCTTAAGTAGTCCTTCCTCTTTCCCGCGGCAGTCCGCCGGGGGAACTCTTAAGAGTCTTCCCGCAGTTCCCGGGTTAAACACCTTGCTCATCTCATCTCCACTTCCAGGTCGAACCCACCTAGTCGTCTTTCTACTGCTCTCCTGTACTCTTCCCTGATTTCCTCCTCCTGTAGCCTCTCCACCATCCTCTCGCCTCCCTCCAGCTCTCCTCACCCACTTCTTTTGTATCCTAATTTTAGGTGTGGCAGAGTGGTCTTGACACTGGACTGGTAACCCAATGGACCCGGGTTCGAATCCCAATATGTCAATGGGAAAATATTATTGGGATGGAATTTGTGCTGTACCTAGTTTCAGTGCATTTACCACAGCACACCGGGTGGTCGGGGGCCGGGGGAGTGCTGGAGCGACCTTGGTGACCCTGGTCTCTGGGTATTCTCCTGGGTGACCTAGATGTGTGTGTATTTTGTGTTTTGTCTGTATTTGTTTGCTGTTTTGTCTTGTGGTTTGTATTTTCCTGTTCTTGCTGTCTTGAGTCGGCCACCCCCAAGAAATTATATATATATAAAAAAAAAAAAAAAAAAAAAAATATAAATATTATATCTAATATATTATACCGGTTATATATAAGCCCCGCCGAAATCATAAAGGGGACCAACCACCATTTCTTACTTCTGAGAAAATCAAGGTCAAAGTTTGGCAGTTCAAAATATGTTGTAACTCTTTAACGCCTGGAAGGTGCCCTCTTCATATTTTTACTGAAGGTAGCCGAAAACCCTACTCTTTCATATCCCAGCATGTAAAAATAGGGAGTTCCACGTCTCTATTTTTTAGTAAAAAACAACCCAAACCCAAATTAACCCCTGTTTTGAATGGCCAAAATGGCCAAAATCTAACATTAACCAGCACTTTGACCACAAGTTTTTTTTTTCTTTTAAAGATAATAATGCACTGATA
>CM064576.1:16566064-16605515 GCA_032716605.1 Paralithodes platypus | reverse complement strand
TATCAGAATATCTATAGATCAAATACATGCATAAATACATAACAATAGGCGTACTGATTTAACCTCTTCTGTACCGGCGACGACCATTTAAATTTATTTTGGCTACTAATAGACGATTTTGGTCAGTTTCAAAAGGGCCTCCACCAATTAACAAGCTTCGAAATAACTCCCTTAACCCATTTTACTACCACAGTTCCTTCTTGAGCTGCACACAATCCTCTAAATATAGCTAGAATAGAATGATAAAGATGTCGCCGGTACAGAAGGGGTTAACGATGCTGTTCCGTTTTATCATTCCCCAAACCCTTATGCTTTTCAACCCAAGCACTAACCTACAATTACCACACCTCATCGATCTGGTATACTTAAGTCAATTTATAGGTACTATTCCCAGGAGTGAATGGTGGTAGACAATTGTAATGAACACTTTTGACATGCTAATAAAAAAAAATCGAATATCCATTTTTCGTATGTTCTTATTGCCTTTAAACACATGTACAATTATTTAATTTCCCTCATTCAAATGTACCAGTTATTTGTACAGGCGACTGTACAAATTACCCTTGTTACCCAGCAAAAGCCTTAAAAAAAAAAATAAATAAAAAAAAAAAAAAATAAATAAAAGCTATCAAGATCAAAGGGTTACACACACACACACACACACACTACAAAATTCATGAAAGAGATTACGGCAGACTCCTTCAGAAACTACGGTATGTCTAAAAGGAGAAACAAAAATTCAGAAGGCCCATTATAAGGACAAAATAAGGACAATATTATAACCAGGAGGTGGATTTTTTTTCCTGACCTGCGGGTAGAATCTAAAATGGGAAAAGGGGAGAAGGGTTGATGAATGGGTACTTGAGGTAGGGGGGAAAAATAATGGAGTTTTTGTTTTAGGGTATGTGTGTGTGTGTGGGTTATAGAGAGGGCTTTGTGTGTGTGTGTGTGTGTGTGTGTGTGTGTGTGTGTGTGTGTGTGTGTGTGTGTGTGTGTGTGTGTGTGTGGGTTATAGAGAGGGCTGTGTGTGTGTGTGTGTGTGTGTGTGTTATTGATAGGACTGTGTGTGTGTGGGTTATAGAGAGGGCTTTGTGTGTGTGTGTGTTATAGATAGGGCTGTGTGTGTGTGGGTTATAGAGAGGGCTTTGTGTGTGTGTGTGTGTACAAAGGAGTACAAAGGTGTGTTATAGATAGGGCTGTGTGTGTGTGTGAGTTATAGAGAGGGTTATGTGTGAGTGAGAGAGTTACATAGTTACATAGATATACAGACTGCACAGACCCTGTGGTCCTTACTAGGCAGTCTGGACTTAATGCTAACATAGAATTTGCTACAAAGTGGAAGGTAAGGATTGCAAAGCAGAAGGCTCTCTCCCCACCCACCCTGAGAGAGAGAGAGAGAGAGAGAGAGAGAGAGAGAGAGAGAGAGAGAGAGAGAGAGAGAGAGAGAGAGAGAGAGAGAGAGAGAGAGAGAGAGAGAATTATAGACGTTTCCAAATAGGTAGGCCAGAAAACACAAACTCTAACCTCTGCAACGCAAAATGGGCTGGAGCAAATGGGCTGCAAATTTCCACACCTATTCCCTGGTAGACATATTAGCTCGATTACCCGAGACGTTCGTGAGTTATAGAGGTTAATGTTCAAAAGTGTTGGCCTACTTATTTGGAACACGGTATACTGTATATAGCTTATCCACTAACCTACACACTTACCCTGCGATACAAAGGTGGAGGAGGTGGTGGTGTGGTGGTGGTGGTGGTGGTGATGTGCGGGGGCTGAACCTATCAACCGCTCAGTAGCCACGGGAACCATCAACACAGACGCCTTCAGGGGGAGAATAAATAAGCAAATAAGTCATACATAAACAAATAAAAATACAAAATATATAAATAATACAAAATAAATGAGTAAATACCAGAATGAGAAAGAGTATTAGAAAAAACCATAGAGGGGAGAAAATTGTGTTAAACATACGAATTCTTAGGTAAATGAATTCGTGGATCAAAGATGAGAAGAATCCATGAAGACCAAAGGATATGCTAGCGTTCATAGCAGGGTTCATAAAAGTAAACAAAGATATATGCTAGCGTTCATAGCAGGGTTCATAAAAGTAAACAAAGATAGTAAAGAGATGAAGAAACAGGAGTAGACGATGATAACAAATCGAGTAAAATAGTAAAGTATTTGGCCACCTTTTCGGATATCATGGCGTCTGGATATAGATAGATAGACGTATCCCCTTGAGGATCTAAGACGCATTTATTTCATACCTTCTGGCTATTATTAGACGATTTTAGTCAGATTAGGAAGTGTATATTGAAGTCAGGGGTTGGATTGAGATAGTCTTTACCTTTTCAACTGCCACAGATCCTTCCTAAGGTGTATACAATCGTCTAATGATAGCCAGAATAAACTATCAAAATGCGTAAAAAAAAAACCCAGAGTAATCCATTGTAAGCGAAATTTAAGATATGGTAGAAGATTTTGAGAGAGTAATTTACCATACATTACCAGCGGGAAGTATGTATGTATGGAAGTAATGGAAATAAAAATAACTTTGTCAAATTAACAACGCCAGCAACCGTTGGAGAAGCCCCACCCCGGGCCCTGGGTGGGGCTTTGGTTTCCCGGGCGTTTCCGCACCCTCCTCAGCCCCTCGCCATGGAGTGGCTTCGGTCACCCAGGCTTTATTGTGGTCGGCGGGGAGGGTTCTGTGGGGGCACTCGGTTATGGCCTTGGAATTGCTCGGGGCCTTGGGGCTGTTCGGCAAGGCAGCTTGGGGAACAACAACAACAACAACCGTTGGAGAAAACAAAAAATGCTGAAAATTGGAGGGTTCCACACGAAGTCCATTTCAATATGATTCACACACAAGGTAGAGAAAAAGATTAATAGAGAGGGAAGAGATGGGATAAAGTATAACAGTTTCCAAGATCTCTACTACAGCATTCTCGGGATCACAACACCCTATCTCACATACTCTACTATTATAGGGGTAGACAACTCAACCCTTTCAGTACTGTTACGGATATTTTTCACTCCATTCTGGCTAACATTGGACGAGTTTACTCAGCTTAGGAAGGCGCTGTAGGAAACCAAGGGGGTAAAATCAATATCTTATCAACCTTCTGACTCCCAATATCCCCTTCCTAAGCTAAATAAAATCGACCAATGCTAACCAGAATTCAATGAAGAAAATCGTCATGGTATTCTGAAACAGGTCAACACTATATGCTAAGAAATTAATGGGAAAGGGATATATATATATATATATATATATATATATATATATATATATATATATATATTAAAGATGCTATGAAAGAAAAGTGAGCCGAAAATAAGGCAGACGACATCCTTACGAAAAAGTATCTGAAAATGCAAAGTAATTAAGGTGTGAGAAAAAGGAACGACTCGGACGGGTAATTTAGGGGGAGATACACGCTTTTTCTGGCAATTTGTTTACCTTTTGCCCCTTTTGTTTTGCCAATATTGAGACTTTTAGTGTCATTTAGGTGTCAGTTGAAAAGAAAGTATAGTTGTCCAATCTTTGTTTACTAAAGTGTCTCTAAATTTCCCCGGCCTCATCCGTTTTCTATACAACAGGGCCAGCAGCAGGAGGGGGAACCATGCTAATCCTTTCGCTACTCCTTTTTATTCGATTCCTGATTCGAAAATGGGTGATTTTATTCAGTTTAGAAAATAACCTCAGAGGTTAACTGCAATTCCTGATAACTCTTGGATAGTTTTGGGTCTTTTCTCGACTGAATAAAATGCTCTAAGGTTATCCCAGAATGGAATTAAAGTAAAGCCCTTCGACAAAAGAGGCTAATCCCAACGAGCCGAGAGCAGGAACCCAATAATTAACAGTAATAAGAGGGGAGAGCAAATCCAGCCTGATAATCGAGAACACACATTGGTCTGAATTAATGATAATGTTATAGATAATATAGGTCTTGACTATATTTTACGTTTGGTTGTTTTGTATATATAATAAACAGGAGGTACAGTATATAAATTAGTCCACTCAAAACAATAACCAGTCCTCTTCATTTGTTAGATTAGTTTAGATTCAGAATCTAATATGAATTGTTTCGAGATTAATACATTTTATAGAATTTTGTGAATGGCGATTACGAAAGCTCTAATTATGAATAAAATATTACACAATACATTCAACCAAATTTTAAGTCTTACAATATATAATGCAATAAGATGATACTTCAATTGTTATTACTAATTAACCCTTTGAGTACCAGCGATGCGTGTTATATTATATTCTAGCTCTATTTAGACGATATTATGCAGCTTATGATGGATCTGTGGTAGGTAAACGGGTTGGTCGAGATTGTTTGAAACCTTATTATGGCTAGAGGTCCTTCCTAAGCTGAATGAAAATCGTCTAATATTTGCCAAAATATAATGAATAAGACGTCACTGGTACTGTAAGGGTTAACTGATCATGATTAAATCAATATTGCAGATTTATAAATATTCTGCATAACCATTTCATCATTAGTTACATGAATATATTCCATATACTAGTAATAAATATCAAGATATATAAGTAATACATTAAATAGATACATTAATAAGCAATGTAGAAGATAGCCGATCTTAGAAGTATGCTTTTAAATGGCAAAAAAGTCAAGATGGCACATTTAAGAGCACCAAGATTATCAGCATAAGCTTTGGTCGGCAGCCAATAAAAGGCCACATCTGCTACACCTGCACCATACAAGGACTCACACATCTGCATCATATATATAAATCACACATCTACATCATATTTAGTAACACCCGTTCTAAACATTAATCATCAATTACAAACTCCAATGCACTTGAATAAACTAATGAAAGCAAATGGTCCTCCCGGGATTCCAACTCGGGACACCACACCCAGAACATATACCCATATATCAGAATCACACATCTACATCCTATATCTGAATCACACATCTACATCATATATCTGAACCACACATCTGCATCATATATCTGAATAACACATCTGCATCATATATCTGAATCACACAACTACTCCATATATCTGAATCACACATCTACACCACATATCTGAATCACACATCTGCATCATATATCTGAATCACACATCTGCATCATATATCTGAATCACACATCTGCATCATATATCTGAATCACACATCTGCATCATATATCTGAATCACACATCTGCATCATATATCAGAATCACACATCTGCATCATATATCTGAATCACACATCTGCATCATATATCTGAATCACACATCTGCATCATATATCTGAATCACACATCTGCATCATATATCTGAATCACACATCTACATCATATATCTGAATCACACATCTGCATCATATATCTGAATCACACATCTGCATCATATATCTGAATCACACATCTGCATCATATATCTGAATCACACATCTACATCATATATCTGAATCACACATCTGCATCATATATCTGAATCACACATCTGCATCATATATCTGAATCACACATCTGCATCATATATCTGAATCACACATCTACATCATATATCTGAATCATACATCTGCATCATATATCTGAATCATACATCTACACCATATATCTGAATCATACATCTGCATCATATATCTGAATCACACATCTACACCATATATCTGAATCATACATCTGCATCATATATCTGAATCATACATCTGCATCATATATCTGAATCACACATCTGCATCATATATCTGAATCATAAATCTGCATCATATATCAGAATCACACATCTACATCATATATCTGAATCACACATCTGCATCATATATCTGAATCACACATCTGCATCATATATCTGAATCACACATCTGCATCATATATCAGAATCATACATCTGCATCATATATCAGAATCATACATCTGCATCATATATCTGAATCACACATCTACATCATATATCTGAATCATACATCTGCATCATATATCTGAATCACACATCTGCATCATATATCTGAATCACACAACTGCATCATATATCTGAATCACACATCTGCATCATATATCTGAATCACACATCTGCATCATATATCAGAATCATACATCTGCATCATATATCAGAATCATACATCTGCATCATATATCTGAATCACACATCTACATCATATATCTGTGTCATACATCTGCATCATATATCTGAATCACACATCTACACCATATATCTGAATCACACGTCTGCATCATATATCTGAATCACACATCTGCATCATATATCTGAATCACACATCTGCATCATATATCTGAATCACACATCTGCATCATATATCAGAATCATACATCTGCATCATATATCAGAATCATACATCTGCATCCCATATATTACACACATATTTGTATTATTACAGACATCTTCCTATACGTACACAAATCGTATACATATCTTTACATACGTACACATATCACAACATCTTCCTATCCGTACACACATCTTCCTCCACGTACACACACATCTTCCCACACGTACACATATTCCCACACGTACACAGAGCTCTTTCCACACATCTTTGACCGCCGTACATGAGATATAGCCGGGCGAGACGAGGTCGGTGGTGACGTCAGCAAGAGAGGGGGGGGGGGGAAGCCGTGTTGTGCTGACGGAGGTATACATGCATACACACCACATGTACACATACACATACATACACACAAACACTCCTACTCCTACACACATACTAGTAAGTACACACAAACGCACATACTCCTACACACACACACACATTAGTACGTACACACTCACACACTAGCACGTACACACACACACACACTAGTACGTACACACACAAACACACATACTCCTACACTCACACACACACAGTGGCCGCTTAATAATCTTGCCCTTCACCCATAATTATTTCTAGCCATGGTTTGCTCTGTATAGGGTTTTTCTGGACACCCATTTCCCCCATGTTTAGCCCCAGGTGGCTTATGAGCATAACTGTGTAGGAATGCGTATATACATGTTTACTCTACATACATACATAAATACACATACATACATACATACATACACACATACATACATATGTATAATAAATACATACTTAGATACATGTATAAATACTGTCAATATATCCATACAGTAAATACAAACATTTATACTCGCATAAATACATAAATACACGTATATACATACAGTATATACTTTGAATACATACACACATAGAAAATCAAAACATAAAAACTCATGCATACACACACACACACATACATACTGATACATACATACACACACACACACACACATACATACTGATACATACATACATACTGATACATACATACACACATACGGCGTTAATCGTACACACACACACACACAAGCCAACTATGTACAGTGTATCTTCTTAGGCCTTGGATAATTATGATGTAAATGTCACTCCTCAACCTGTATTCAATTATCTCTCTCTCTCTCTCTCTCTCTCTCTCTCTCTCTCTCTCTCTCTCTCTCTCTCTCTCTCTCTCTCTCTCTCTCTCTCTCTCTCTCTCTCTCTCTACTCTCTCTCTCTCTCTCTCTCTCTCTCTCTCTCTCTCTCTCTCTCTCTCTCTCTCTCTCTCTCTCTCTCTCTCTCTCTCTCTCTCTCTCTCTCTCTCTCTCTCTCTTCTCTCTCTCTCTCTCTCTCTCTCTCTCTCTCTCTCTCTCTCTCTCTCTCTCTCTCTCTCTCTCTCACACAGACATATTCCTCCTTGAACCCATACACCACAACCTTCCCATTATAGGCTGCAACAGGGAACTCACTCGATCAATGCATACCCTTCCACACACGGACAATTGGGAGGACTGGCCATATTCTGTATATCTAACCCCAGACTATATAATTCGGTAATGGGTAAGTGATAGTGATAGTTTAGTATTACCTGAAAAACCGTCTATATTAGCCAGAATAATATAATATATAGATGTTGCCGCAATCGGTCATATAGTTCCGGTAAGTATTAAACGATTTTGTCATGTTTAGAGAGTATCTGTGGAAGTGAATAGGTTATTTAATATGGACGACTTTACCCTTTCCATTAGTATAGGTTCTTCCTCAGCTGTATAAAATCGTCTAGAGTTACTAAGAATATGATGGAAAAGACTCGATGTTGCGGACTCTCTTCTAATCATTTTGGTCGAATACGCAAATATATGATCCGGATTGATCCGTTGACACTTTAGCAACTTAAGGGAGCCCACCTAGCTTTTTTTTTTATCTTTCTCTCCCTCTCTCTTTGGCTTGTATCCATTCGGCCCCATTCAGCCTACTGTTTTAAGACGTTTACCCCCATCCAGGTGTCAATATTTCCCTGGCGAGCAGTAGCGAGCCAGCATATATATATTTTTGTTTTGACAGCAAGCTAAATTCGTAAATTTTTCGATAGAAAAATGTCTCCGGCGAAGCCGGATTTCTCCATACAATGCTGGCTCGCTATCGCTCGCCAGGAAGAAATCGACACCTGGATTGGGATAAACGTCTTAAAACAGTTGGCTGAATGGGGCCGAATGGATACAAGCCAGGGAAAGAGAGAAAGGGAGAGAAAGATAAAAAAAAAAGCCGGTGACCCCCATTAATACCGGCATTATCGTTGTTCATTTATTCGCAAAATATCTATCACACATACACACAAACCGCGCGTGCACACACACATACACAAACACACACACACGCACACACACACAAGCCAGCCAACCAGTACAGCCAGATATATAGTAAACACACACACACACACACACACACACACACACACACACACACACACACACACACAAGCCAGCCAACCAGTACAGCCAGATTTATAGTAAACACATATTAATGATAAAGCGCGGCCATGCGCACACAGCCTTATACATAAATTATTATAATTATAAGAACATGGACAGCCTGCAATAGGAGAATAACCAGATATTATTTAAATACAGAAACATTGCGATACTAAAGCATGGCATAAAAGTTAGCAATATTATGTAATCTCAAAATATTACTCTATTTATACTTGGTCGTGTGGTATCTATCTGTTGTGGTGGTACTAGAGGAGTGTTTTCTAGGGTCGTGGTAGTTGTGGTAGGGATTGGTGGTACTTTGTAACGTTAGTCATAACTATACGTAGCGCCAACGAACTTGACAAAATTTCGATCCCTGACCTCTTAGTAACTCAAAAGGGACTAGGCAAACTGGCTGTAAATATCCACACCTATTACCTGGTGGACTCTTCCCAAATGAGAGGAATTTCAGCCAGATTGCTTTCATTTATTTTGAGTTATAAATAGTTAAGGGGTCAAAATTATTGTCAAGTTCGCTGGTTCTACCTCTAGTCGTGGTTATTGTGATAATAACAGGGAATAACTACATTGATTACTCCTCGTGGTTACTTGTGAATGGTAGTAAAGTACATTCCTTTAACTAGGCCAGAAATACAATATATTGCCCTAACATCTCGTAACTAATAAAGGGCTAGAACAAACGGGGTGTACATTTGCAAGTCCATTTGCCGATTGACTCACTCTAAATTGCAGAAATGTCAGCACGATTACTATAGTCCTTTTTTTTTAGTTAATAAGTAGTTGAAAGTAAAGCCTGCTGGCCAAGTTAGAGTGAACAGACTATATTTAGGGAAGGTGTCCGGTTATAGTCCGTTCATTCTAGCTTGGGCAGAAATCGTAATCTCTAACCTCTGTAACTCAAAAAGGGCTAGAGCAAATAAGCCGTCAATTTATACACAAATTCCCTAGCCAAGTCTTCCTATGCGGTAGAAATATTAGCTCGATTACGCCAGTCCCTTTGAGTTATGAGAGGTTAGGGGATGCGATTTCTGCCCAACCTAGAATGAACGGACTATAGTTTCGGTACTATCGAGACTATCTGGGTTAGTGAGTGTTAGTGCTACAACGACACTAGTCAAACTATTCGAGGTGGGCCTGATTATATAGGGGGAAAATAGTCAATTTTTATTAGTAAGCCAATAGTAAAATTATTACCAATTCCAACACATTTGTTATGATGAACAATTCAACAAACCTTCATTGCGCTGAAAGAACTGTGTTTTTTTAAAGTGACATATACACACCTCAGCATCTTAAATAATGTATTTATCGATTTCCTTTTTTTTTTTGGCGATGCGTGGCAGAAGCAAATACATGTAAATAAACAGGCAATCTAGAAAACACGTACACAATGAAAACCGCAGTCTTATTATTTCTCCTCTCCAGTCTCGGAGAAGGCTGCCATTTGCTGTAACCTTCTCCTGGCCTTGGTTACAAAAAACTACAGCTTTGACAACAATCATAATACTGAAGAGACATGGGGTGGGTAGGTAGGTGGGTGGGTAAGTGGGTGGGTGGGTAGGTAGGTAGGTAGGTAGGTAGGTAGGTAGGTAGGTAGGTAGGTAGGTAGGTAGGTAGGTAGGTAGGTAGGTAGGTAGGTGGGTGGGTGTTGTGTGGGTAAGTGGGGGTAGGTAGGTAGGAAGGTAGGGGGGTGGGTGGGTGGGTGGGTGGGTGGGTAGGTAGGTCGGTAGGTGGATGGGTGGGTGGGTCGGTGGGTGGGTAGGTAGGTAGGTCGGTAGGTAGGTCAGTAGGTAGGTAGGTCGGTAGGTGGGAAGGGAGGGAGGGAGGGTGGCAAGCCTGAGGGAGGACTTATAAGGGTTTGCGAGCAGATATACAACAAACACGACAACAACAACGAATTACAGTAAACAACTCTACCATATTACATGTTTTATGCTCGACTGTACTTGAGCCATTAACTACACTTACAGGGTAGGTAGAATACAAAGGATGCGACAGCCAAATGTATAGTAGAGGTATCCATGCTTTTATTGGTCTCTCTCTCCATTCCCGTTTTCTGTGGGTGGTTGGTTTCCCGTGCTTTGTGGTGGCGCCGGAGAGGAGGGATGACTCGTGCGTTTTGGGGGTTTGGGTTTTTTTATACTAACCTTGTACACGTTGATGGGCGATACAACCTCTCCCGGAGCGTGGGTGTCGGTCGGGGGTTGCAGGGAGGTGGTGGGCGACGTGAGGTGGAGAGTGAGGTGAGGGGGCGGCTTATGGGAGGCTGAGGTTACCCCATCCTCCCCCTTCGCCCCATCCTCCGCTCCAACACATCGCCGCTGACATACACAAGTTCAAACGTTCAACTCACACAAGGAAAAGAAGCAAAACGGAAGCGAAGTGACACGTTGGGGAGTGGTGGAGGAGGTGGTGGGGGGTTGCTGTTGTTGTTTGGGGGGTGAAGGGGCGGGGGCGATTTTTTTTTTTTTTTTGGAGGTGCATATGATTGTGCTACTGGGTGGGAGATCTGTACAGTCGTGGTATTAAGTCTGTAACACCTCCAGGACTTTGACTTTGATTTTAGCTCGAGTTGTGACACCAGATCCAGACACTGATAGCGGTCGTATGTAATGACTTATATCATACTCGTAAGACATCAAAGCTAATTGCTTACTTATAAAGTCACAACTTGCCCATTCACTGAAAAAATGGGCACTCTTAAGATATTCCCCTTCATATGGTACTAGGGATTTATTGTAAATGAAAACTATACACTTTTTTATCTTCGAAGAGTTACTATTGAATCCGTTGATGTGGAGAAATGCCAATTATGCCATAGAAAACACAAGCTTATATTATTATTATAATACCACTACTACTAATAATAATAATTATTATTATGATTATAATTTATATTTTTATTATTGTTATCATCATTGAATACTGTGGAGGAAAACGTTACAACGTCAACGGTCCAAGTTGCGAAGTCATTAGTAAGTACATTATTGACGAATAAGTTTGCCTTAGACAACAAATACAGCAAAGACAAAGTAATAAAGGTGTTACAGTACTTTTGGTGTAGACTGTACATCATGTAGCTGTTGTCTGAAGGCTACAGTCAAAATGGTAACTAAACAAAGGACAGCCATAAGGGGAGTATACATGATTCACAAACACAAACGAATAATTCTAAACAGCAAACTAAAAATAACATGAATTTAAAACGCCACGTTAGACCTAGTTGGTTAAGTGCCTTGCCGTCAAATATACTATGAATGCTTAAAGAACCCCCCCCCCCACACTTTAAACCTGTTACCAATTTCTTCAGACTTAATCCTAATAAAATACTGTAATAATCTGATACCTACGGATTATATATATGCAACTGCATATAAATATTAATAAACAAAAAAATGCACTTTAAAGAAATAAGAAAACATGACTTTTTCTAGCTATCTACTCAGGCACCCCCCCCCCCCTTTCATTTTACTTCACCATTCCCAGTAATATGCTTGAGAAATGAAGGTATTTTATGTATACAGTACACATATTCGCATTATTAAAATTATTATCAATATTTGTTTAAACATAATTAGGTGTTTCCGTTGTTCTTTCACATCCAAGATTACAGTAACATCCTTATCACAAACATCTATTTCCTATATAACTTATCCCTCGTTAAGCCGATTCACACGAACACCTATAGCGGAAAATGGCATCCCAGTCTGATATCCGCTTTATAACACATTAATTCCAGTTAACCCCTTCTGTACCAGCGATGTATTTTCTAGTTCATTCCAGCTACATTTAGACGATTTTATGAAGATTAGGCAGCATATGTGGTAGCTAAAAGGATTAATTGAGATAAGTGTGTAGCCTTTTAATTGGTGTACGTCCTTCCTAAGCTGAATAAAATCGTCTAATAGTTGCCAGATTACAATGAAAAGGACCTCACCGGTACTGTATGGGTTAATTCGTTTTTCTGTGCATGTGGTGTTAATCCTATGAGAATTATGACGCGTTTTGACAATATAATCTTGCTAGCATTAGACGGTTATAAACAGCTTAAAAAAGATCTGTGGAAATGAAAAGGTTATCTCAATTATACCTCTGACTTCCACATATCCCTCATAATCTGAATAAAATCCCCTAATATCAACCAGAAATATGGAAACAAATTGCGTCTTATATCCTCAAGAGGCTAACTTGTATATAGGAACCCCTCGCACCCTCTGGATTTCCATGATATAATTCATGGTTTCAAGTCAAAACGGCCACACTCCAAAATGGCCACAAACTGAAATGGCCACAAACTGAATAGGACAACTCAACCAGGAGATCATGTCAACCATTATATCTCAACCATTAAATTACAACCATTATATCTCAACCATTTAATCTCAACCAGGGTCAACCAGGGAAAACCAAACCAGTGACAATTTGAAGTCCAAACAAAACTTACGGGGAAATTTGTATTAATTTGTATTTATTTGTAATTATTTGTAATTATTTGTAATTATTTGTACATTTATCTATTTATATATTTTCTATTTCAAGTTTCCCCCCAAGTCTAACTAATTACCTAGATAATTACCGCTCCAGGGATGATTACCGCTAAGGGGGGAAATATGGATGATGGGAGTTTGTTGTATCTTCATAATTTACTATTCGGTGGATAATTAAGGGGAGATGGATCACTTTTCTGGCCCCCCTTCTTCCTCATGTTTAGCCCCATTGGTTTTCAGATTTTAAGATGCTCAGCCCATTAGCTTGGCGATTTTAAGACCTTTCGCCCATTTTCTTTGTCAATATTAAGACTTTTCGTGTCATTTAGGTGTCGATTTTTTCCTGGCGAGCGATAGCGAGCATGTAATTTAAGAGGAACCGGCCTTTGGCGGGGACATTTTTCTATCGAAAAATGTACAAATATATCTTGAAGGAGGGTCTTGGGCGTGAGGGTGAAGGGAGGCCAAAAAAACGGCCCCTCTTCCCTTAATATATAGGGAGAATAAATAAATTAATTTTGTGTTTTGGTTTCCCTGAGGAGAAGAGCCTGGCTGGAGCCTTTTATGACGTTATATTGTTCACAAACCCTTTTCCGATATCCACTCATACTTGCACGCACGCACGCACGCACGCACCTCTCTCTCTCTCTCTCTCTCTCTCTCTCTCTCTCTCTCTCTCTCTCTCTCTCTCTCTCTCTCTCTCTCTCTCTCTCTCTCTCTGTATAAATCTATATTCAATCTATTCTTTCTTTCTCTATATATCTATCTATATAATATATCTAACAATCTATCTATCATTCTATCTATCTATATATCTATCTATCTGTTTTCTCTCGTATAAGAGCCCTCCACCAGTGCGTGCCGTTCAGTCACTGATATATATTTTGAACTCGATTGTCACGGCAACACCTGTACGTAATGTAAAACACACACACACACACACACACACACACACACACACACACACACACACACACACACACCACACTTATCTCCCCAGCACTCTCATCTGCAGGCGCCTATTATTCTTCCCTGCCAGCTCATAAAACTCATCTTCCCCCCTCACCCCACTCATTCACCCACCCATTACACTAATTCACTCTCATCACTCACTCCTTTCCTCAGAGGCCACTTTTATACTATTTTACGCAGTTTAAGAAGGACCTATGTTATTAAGAGGGTTTACTGAGATCGTATTTACCCATTTGAGTCGTAGAGGTAGATTACAAACTAAAGATAATCGTCTAATGGTAACCAGAATATGATGAACATTACGTCACGGTGAAGGGGTTAACCGCTAGCTCAGAGGGTTAATTGACAGTCTTTACCCTATTGACTCCCACAGATCCTTTCAACACTGTATAAAATCGTCTAATGGTAGCCAGAATAAACTGTCAAAACTCGGCATATACATCAAGCTAGCGTACACCCACACACATAAACACCAAGCTAGCGTACACCCACACACATAAACATCAAGCTAGCGTACACCCACACACAAACACCAAGCTAGCGTACACCCACACACATAAACACCAAGCTAGCGTACACCCACACACATTAAACACCAAGCTAGCGTACACCCACACACATAAACATCAAGCTAGCGTACACCCACACACAAACACCAAGCTAGCGTACACCCACACACATAAACACCAAGCTAGCGTACACCCACACACATAAACACCAAGCTAGCGTACACCCACACACATAAACACCAAGCTAGCGTACACCCACACACATAAACACCAAGCTAGCGTACACCCACACACATAAACACCAAGCTAGCGTACACCCACACACATAAACACCAAGCTAGCGTACACCCACACACATAAACATCAAGCTAGCGTACACCCACACACATAAACATCAAGCTAGCGTACTCCCACACACATAAACCCAAGCTAGCGTACACCCACCACACATAAACACCAAGCTAGCGTACACCCACACACATAAACACCAAGCTAGCGTACACCCACACACATAAACATCAAGCTAGCGTACACCCACACACATAAACATCAAGCTAGCGTACACCCACACACATTCTAATAACCCTAGGCTGTAAAAATATAATGTGTTCACCTCTAACAAAATGGAACACATAAATGGGTAATAACAGTTATTCTTTATGTTTGCAAACTAGCGTATGTGTTGCGAGGCTTTTCATGTGTAACAATTTGTATGTAATGGTATACATGGTTCTAACGGAGTAGCTGCAACCTAATTCACCACACACTGATACCCACCCACCTAACCCACTGATACCCACCCACCACACACTGATACCCACCCACCTAACCCACCACACACTGATACCCACCAACCTAACCCACCACACACTGATACCCACCATCCTAACCCACCACACACTGATACCCACCCACCTACACACTAATTCCCACCCACCTAACCCACCACACTGATACCCACCCACCTAACCCACCACACACTGATACCCACCCACCTAACCCACCACACACTGATACCCACCCACCTAACCCACCACACACTGATTCCCACCCATCTAACCCACCACACAATGATACCCACCAACCTAACCCACCCACACACTGATACCTACCCACCTAACCCACCCACACACTAATTCCCACCCACCTAACCCACCCACACACTGATACCCACCAACCTAACCCACCACACACTGATACCCACCCACCTACACACTAATTCCCACCCACCTAACCCACCACACACTGATACCTACCCACCTAACCCACCCACACACTGATACCTACCCACCCACACACTAATTCCCACCCACCTAACCCACCCACACACTGATACCCACCAACCTAACCCCCCTCCCAGTGAAACCCACCCATAAACCTTACTAACCCACTAACGCCCATATATCTCATCACGTACGGTACATAACAACAAGACCCATCCAATGACTCACCAACTACATTCCCACCAATATCCCCTCTCTTTAACTACCACCTATACTCTCATTTGGTTTTGGTAAAGAAGGTATCACACAAGAGCTTTTATAATCCAGACATTTAAAACAATTTATGCACTGGTATCAGAAACTAGAGTGAAGATAGATTCATGGTGACAAAATAATGATGTAGTTTATCTGAAAAGCTGCCAGAATGTTGAAGACAAAAAAGAAGTGAAAAGCCACTTGTGTGATACCGACTTAGCATATAAACCCACATAGCCCACCCACATATAAACCCACATAGCCCACCCACATATAAACCCACATAGCCCACCCACATATAAACCCACATAGCCCACCCACATATAAACCCACATAGCCCACCCACATATAAACCCACATAGCCCACCCACATATAAACCCACATAGCCCACCCACATATAAACCCACATAGCCCACCCACATATAAACCCACATAGCCCACCCACATATAAACCCACATAGCCCACCCACATATAAACCCACATAGCCCACCCACATATAAACCCACATAGCCCACCCACATATAAACTCACATAACCCACCATTCAGTACCATCAAAGCACCCACTGACATCCATATTGCCCAGCACCCACACGCCCACCTAACCCACTAGTAACACCCACCTTCATTCTTAAGTGGCGAGAGTAACCCCAAGGTCGACCCATCAATTGGTCCAGGGTCAGAGACTTAGGTAACCCCCCTATTCTCCCACCCCCACCGCCACACCAACCCCGCGGGATAGTTGGAGTGGTAGTAGTTGTGGTGGTCGTAGTGGTTGAGGGGGGAATGGTTGCGGGGGAGGTCTTGGTAGGTGTGGTAGTTGTGGTGGTCGTAGTGGTTGAAGGGGGAATGGTTGCGAAGGGCTCGATAGGTGTGGTTGTACTGGTGGTAGGTGTAATACTGGTGGTAGATGTAGTACTGGTGGTAGATGTCGTACTGGTCGTAGGGGTCGTACTGGTGGAAGATGTCGTATTGGTCGTAGATGTCGTACTGGTCGTAGGGGTCATACTGATCGTAGGGGTTGTACTGGTGGTAGATGTACTGGTCGTAGGGGTTGTACCGGTGGTAGTAGATGTAGTACTGGTGGTAGATGTCATACTGGTGGTAGTGGTCGTACTGGTGGTAGATGTCATACTTGTGGTAGTGGTAGTGGTTGTACTGGTGGTAGGTGTTGTATTGGTGGTAGTGGTTGTACTGGTGGTAGGTGTTGTATTGGTGGTAGTGGTTGTACTGGTGGTAGGTGTCATATTTGTGGTAGTGGTCGTACTGGTGGTAGATGTAGTACTGATAGTACTGGTCGTACTGGTGGTCGTGGTTGAGGGCGGAGTACTTGCGTAGTAGATCTTGATAGGTGTAGTAGTATTGGTGGTAGTGGTCGTACTACTGATGGTCGTGTTTGAGGGGGAAGGCTTGCGTAGTAGGTCTTGATAGGTGTAGTAGTACTGATGGTCGTAGTGGTCGTGATTGTGCTAAAGGTGAAGTGGCTTGGTGTGGTGGAGAGGGTCGTAGTGGTGGTGGTAGTCGTATTGAAGGTCGTGGACTTGCTTGGTGTGGTAGAAATGATGGTAGTGGTCGTTGTGGTCGTTGTTCTCGGGGAAATGCTTACCAAGATCAGGGTGGTAGTAATGGTGGTCGTAGTGGTGCTCGTAATTAGGGGGGCGAATGTTTGCAAAGGTCTTTCTTGGTGTTGTAGAAATGGGGGTCGTTATGATGGCACTTGTGGTAGATATGGTCTTGGTTTCGGAGATAGCTTAGAGTTCCTTCTAGACTTACAGGCTCGCCGTCGCTCGCCAGGAAAAGATCGACACCTAAATGGCACGAAAGGTCTATATATTGACTAAGAAATGGGGCAAAAGATCCTAAAATCCCCAAACTAATGGGACGGACGTCATAAATCCTCAAAGCTAATGGGACTAAACATGAAGGAGAAAAAGCAGCTACCTCCCCCTTAATAATGTTTGTGGTGATAATAGTGGTGGATGTCGTGACTATGGTGGTAGTGGTGGATGTCGTGACTATGGTGGTAGTAATTAGGGTGGTAGTGGTGGATGTCGTGACTATGGTGTTAGTTATTGGGGTGGTAGTGGTGGTGGTACTATGGTGGTAGTTATTGGGGTGGTAGTGGTAGATGTCGTGACTATGGTGGTAGTTATTGGGGTGGTAGTGGTGGTGGTACTATGGTGGTAGTTATTGGGGTGGTAGTGGTGGTGGTAATGTGGTAGTTATTGGGGTGGTAGTGGTGGTGGTTCTATGGTGGTAGTTATTGGGGTGGTAGTGGTGGATGTCGTGACTATGGTGGTAGTTATTGGGGTGGTAGTGGTGGTGGTACTATGGTGGTAGTTATTGGGGTGGTAGTGGTGGTGGTATTGTGGTAGTTATTGGGGTGGTAGTGGTGGTGGTTCTCTGGTGGTAGTTATTGGGGTGGTAGTGGTGGATGTCGTGACTATGGTGGTAGTGGTGGTGGTACTGTGGTAGTTATTGGGGTGGTAGTGGTGGTGGTTCTATGGTGGTAGTTATTGGGGTGGTAGTGGTGGATGTCGTGACTATGGTGGTAGTGGTGGTGGTACTATGGTGGTAGTTATTGGGGTGGTAGTGGTGGTGGTACTGTGGTAGTTATTGGGGTGGTAGTGGTGTGGGTTCTATGGTGTATTATTGGTGGTAGTGGTGGATGTCGTGAGTATGGTGTTAGTTATTGGGGTGGTAGTGGTGGTGGTACTATGGTGGTAGTTATTGGGGTGGTAGTGGTGGTGGTACTGTGGTAGTTATTGGGGTGGTAGTGGTGGTGGTTCTATGGTGGTAGTTATTGGGGTGGTAGTGGTGGATGTCGTGACTATGGTGGTAGTTATTGGGGTGGTAGTGGTGGTGGTACTGTGGTAGTTATTGGGGTGGTAGTGGTGGTTATGGTGGTAGTTATTGGGGTGGTAGTGGTGGATGTCGTGACTATGGTGGTAGTTATTGGGGTGGTAGTGGTGGTGGTTCTATGGTGGTAGTTATTGGGGTGGTAGTGGTGGATGTCGTGACTATGGTGGTAGTTATTTGGGTGGTAGTGGTGGTGGTACTATGGTGGTAGTTATTGGGGTGGTAGTGGTGGTGGTACTATGGTGGTAGTTATTGGGGTGGTAGTGTGGTGGTACTTTGGTGGTAGTTATTGGGGTGGTAGTGGTGGTGGTACTATGGTGGTAGTTATTGGGGTGGTAGTGGTGGTGGTACTATGGTGGTAGTTATTGGGGTGGTAGTGGTGGTGGTACTATGGTGGTAGTTATTGGGGTGGTAGTGGTGGTGGTACTTTGGTGGTAGTTATTGGGGTGGTAGTGGTGGTGGGACTAAGGTGGTAGTTATTGGGGTGGTAGTGGTGGTGGTACTAGAGTGGTAGTTATTGGGGTGGTAGTGGTGGTGGTACTATGGTGATAGTTATTGGGGTGGTAGTGGTGGTGGTACTATGGTGGTAGTTATTGGGGTGGTAGTGGTGGTGGTACTATGGTGGTAGTTATTGGGGTGGTAGTGGTGGTGGTACTATGGTGGTAATGGTGGTGGTACTATGGTGGTAGTTATTGGGTGGTAGTGTGGTGGTACTATGGTGGTAGTTTATTGGGGTAGTGGTGGTGGTACTATGGTGGTAGTTGGGTGGTAGTGGTGGTGGTTCTATGGTGGTAGTTATTGGGGTGGTAGTGGTGGTGGTACTTTGGTGGTAGTTATTGGGGTGGTAGTGGTGGTGGTACTATGGTGGTAGTTATTGGGGTGGTAGTGGTGGTGGTACTATAGTGGTAGTTATTGGGGTGGTAGTGGTGGTGGTACTATGGTGATAGTTATTGGGGTGGTAGTGGTGGTGGTACTATGGTGGTAGTTATTGGGGTGGTAGTGGTGGTGGTACTATGGTGGTAGTTATTGGGGTGGTAGTGGTGGTGGTACTATGGTGGTAGTTATTGGGGTGGTAGTGGTGGTGGTACTATGGTGGTAGTTATTGGGGTGGTAGTGGTGGTGGTACTATGGTGGTAGTTATTGGGGTGTAGTGGTGGTGTACTCTGTAGGTTTTATTGGGTGGTAGTGGTGGTGGTACTATGGTGGTAGTTATTGGGGTGGTAGTGGTGGTGGTACTATGGTGGTAGTGGTGGTGGTACTATGGTGGTAGTTATTGGGGTGGTAGTGGTGGTGGTACTATGGTGGTAGTTATTGGGGTGGTAGTGGTGGTGGTACTATGGTGGTAGTTATTGGGGTGGTAGTGGTGGTGGTACTATGGTGGTAGTTATTGGGGTGGTAGTGGTGGTGGTTGCGTTAATGGTTGTACTTGGTATTGGTTGTGGTGGAGTTAATAATGGTTGTTGTTGTAGTAGTATGTATGTATGTATGTATATACTCAGGCACATACACCATAGCTGAGGGTGACAGACTCGAGACAGAACCCGAACAGAACCAACATTTAAAGTTTTAATTCTAAGGGTTCGGGACCACTTCCTCGTTCCCTCGCCCCTTTCTCTGTCTCGTCTAGTAGGTGGACAAGGTGAGCATTTGATATCCGTAGAATTCGCAGACTATTGCGGAAACATCTGCGGTATATATATCGCAATAATAATGCAATGTTCTTCAAAGCTTTAGACCAATTCCAACGATTAATCTTGTGTTTTCTTAGGCTGCTCCTTTGGCAGACCTTCTCACTGGGTCATTAATATTCATTGTAGTGTTGATCTTGGTGCCACTCAATGTCGACGTCAATCCTGATTTACGGTGACAGGAGTGATGCTATGTCAATCAACAAATTTTCCTCTTTTCTAATGCACATGATAATCTTTTCTTAACGCTTCCATTGATTGTGATTGTTTATTGTAACGGGTAACGATATTCACTTCCTGGAAACGACTTATTGGCCAAGTTCATTTTTTCTATATACGGCTGTATTTACTGTGGATGATGATTGTACTTGGTGATTTCCATATATTCCACTGGTGATGATAATTGGACTACTTGTAATTACACTTTTTATTTTTTTATTTTTACTTTTTAAGGCTGTGAGGGTTGTCAAACCTTATACACCCTAAAATAGATAGGACTTGTATATTCTGATGAGCTATAAATCCTATATGGCTATGACATATATTGCTGGAACTGAATATATTATAAACATTGTTCAGTGTTCGTGGCCTGATTACCTAGTTCATTTGAGATATTTTCAGCTATTATATTATGAAGAATATTGATGCATACTGTAATTTAAGTTATTATATTTATGAATGCTGTAATTTCTTCAGCTATAGTGAACATTAAATGCTTCGAAATTTAAACTCGAATAACCTCATTATTCTCTCTTTAAAAACAAAAAAAAGTATCTTGCACAATCACGAATCTAAGGTTTACATGTACGACCTCATAAATAAATAATATATATAATAAACAACTAAATTTCGTTAACAAATAATCAGTACAAGACTAAAGACAATTTAAGACATATTAATTTAATAACCTTTTAAAACAGCATAACAAAAGTGTCCTTGTCATATCAGATTAATTACTGATGATCAACCGAACTCAACTTTTCACTCACACACACACACACACACACACACACACACACACACACAGAAAACACACAGCAGAAAAAGAAAAAGACTTGGGGATAGAATTTAGGGATAACATGTCTCCAGAAAGCCACGTAAATAAGATAGTGAGAGAATCACTAGCACTATTGGCAAATATCAGGATGTCTTTCAATTATCTTAATGAAAACACCATGAAACAGATAATAACGGCAATAATAAGACCCAGGATGGAATATGCATCTGTAGTGTGGTCCCCTCACTTGAAGAAACATATCCACAAAATTGAGAGGGTACAGAGAGCAGCTACGAGGATGATCCCAGGTTTGGAAAATTTGGAGTACCAAGAGAGGCTCGAGAGATTGAATCTACCTACACTGGAACAGAGAAGGAAACGAGGACAGCAAATTCAGATATATAAATGTGTTAGAGGTATTGACAAAATTGACCAAGAAAACTTCATAGAGAGGGATGGAGGTGAGAGGACAAGAGGTCACAGCTACAAACTAAAAGTGCTAAATAGTAAATCTGATCTGAAAAGTAAAAGATTTCCTACCAACTCGATTAGTGGGTGGAACAAATTGCCAGCCGAAGTAGTGTCTGCACCATCAGTGCATAGTTTCAAAGCACGGTATGACAAACATATCTTAGGAGGCGGGAATTAACGAGCATGCTCACTCCCGCAAATACAACTAGTGTAAGTACAACTAGTGTAAGTACACACACACTTTACCTGAACTCTCGCCTACCCAAATTAAATAAAGAATATAACCCGATATGCAAAACCCTTTTTATTTAAATTATGAGGTTTACATCCAGTAACTCTTTCTGACACTCACTTATACATATCAAAATTATCCATACAAAGTTGGCAACCCCCGCATTAAGAAATATAAGGCACACCCGCTCGTTAATTTTATATTTGACCCTGTGTGTGAGAGAGAGAGAGAGAGAGAGAGAGAGAGAGAGAGAGAGAGAGAGAGAGGGGGGAGGGGGTCATCAGTAAGTCCCCCCCCCCTCCCCCCCGCTCTTCTCTGGCCCATCCGTACAACGAGCCACACTTAGTGATGGAGGGGGACAGTGAATCTCTCTCTCTCTCTCTCTCTATATATATATATATATATATATATATATATATATATATATATATATATATATATATATATATATATATATATACTGTACATATATATATATATATATATATATATATACAGTATATACCCTCATCCTATATCGTCCAAACAATTCCAAATATATATTAGTTGGAAGAATATGCAAATTTACAAAAACACTCAAAACGAGGTAAACAAACACATGAAAAATTGACTGAAACACCAAAACAGACTTCAATGCCATAACGTCCAAACGAGACAACAACAAAAGACGCACGCAAACGGGGTCATGACAACAGAAGACAAACAAACACAACGAGATAACAAAACATTCAATACAATACAGCCCACACAGAAGAGCCAAAACAAAGTCAAAACAAAGAAAAACCAAGTCAAAACAACACAATACTCCCGGCCAACCCACCACCATTACCTTTCTTCTCTTCCCATAACTACCATGAGCTGTTCTGTTCTTTCTTTTTTATGAGAAGGCGGTTTGGGAGGAAGTTTTTCTCTTTCTTTGTTTCTATATATTTTGTTTTAATCACGCATAAATCTGATTCCTATCATTGATTTTATAAATGGAAATAATAACAGTTAAATTACAGTGTAAAGTACAATTGTAGTCAGTATTCCAGTTGTTCAATTGTCTACTATATCATCTGGTCCAAAACAAATTACAATTATGAATCATTCATGAAAACAGAAAGGCACCATATTAATAAAATTGTTTGAAGTGATCTTGTATAGTAGACTGGACAAACTATGTCGTAACACAACTTGTTCCTTGCTACAAACTCATAACTTTCCAATAACAAATAACTAATTCTTTACTATGACAACATAACCTTTTCATACACTGAATAACAAGGCAGTCATTTGGTAATACAATATCTTACTAAGTTGACTTAAATTGGTCGGGAGTGAAAATATAGCCGAAATTGGCACCATTCGAGAAGAAGAAAAAAAAAAAAAAAAAAAAAACCATCAGGCGATAAAACTCCACGGTCATAGCCAGCCACATTTCACTACCTCGAGCACAACCTTTAATTTCCTACATTTCTTAGTTTCTTAAGGGAGCTCACCTCGCTTTGTTTTCTCTTTCTCTCCCTCTCTCTTTGGCTTGTATCCATTCGGCCTCATTCAGCCTACTGTTTTAAAACGTTTACCCCCATCCAGGTGTCAATATTTTCCTGGCGAGCGGTAGCGAGCCAGCATATATATATTTTTGTTTTGCCCGCAAGCTAAATTTGTAAATTTTTCGATAGAAAAATGTCCGGCGAAGCCAGATTTCTCCATACAATGCTGGCTCGCTATCGCTCGCCAGGAAGAAATCGACACCTGGATGGGGATAAACGTCTTAAAACAGTTGGATGAATGGGGCCGAATGGATACAAGTCAGGGAAAAGGAGAGACAGATAAAAAAAAAGCCGGTGACCCCCCCCTTCATGAACATTATTTGGCGATATTATTCACCGTAATAATGGAATATTAGCGTCAGAGGGTTAATTTGGATATAGTCTTTAACCCTTTAAATTATAGGGGTCCTTCTTAAGCTCAATACAATGGGGTAATCATAAAATAAAGTTAAATAACACCATCGTTTTGAGGAGGTAAGGGAGGAACTAGATGCATGCATTACTGTCGGATTCTTAAGGGGAGGCAGTTGGTTTTACGAGTCCTGCTCCTCCTCCCTCAGGTTTAGCCCCATTAGTTTGGCGATTTTCAGACCTTTTGCCCTATTTCTTTGCCAATATTAAGACCTTTTGTGCCATTTAGGTGTCGATTTTTTTCCTGGCGAGCAATGCAAGCCTGTATTTGAAGAGGAAACGGCCTTCGGCCTTGACATTTTTCTACCGAAAAATTTACAAATTTATATCGAGGGAGGGTCTTATGGGTGTTTTTGTTTTTAAGTTTGATAAGGTTTAGAGACCAAACTAAACCATTGAGCCGAACCAGTAAACTTTCCTGCACAATACCGTCTGAGCTACCTTAAAGTGCTAAATGTGAAGTTTTGGCAATATCGAACGAAGACAAATATAGTGAGCACATAAATAATGGAGACAACTTTATGTCACTCAATTTCGAAAAAAAAAAAAAAAAAAAAAAATATATATATATATATTATATATACTGTATATATTATTGTACTTATTTAATTAACAAGAAACATATAACTGAGAAAAGGCTGAAGCTCTTCAATACACAGGCGGAATTTTCATCTTACTCTGGCTGATATTAGACGACTTTATTCAGCTTAGGAAGTGTCTGTAAGAATTGAAAGGTTAATGATTATCTCCATTTTTAACTCCCGCAGATATGTCCTACGTTGAATATTATTCTCTCTCTCTCTCTCTCTCTCTCTCTCTCTCTCTCTGACGGATATACACGAAATATATCTCAAACATGTTTGTGCTATTAACCTGAAGACAGTAACATATTCCATAAACAAATCACAAGACCTCATGATTTTGTGTATGTGCGCGCGCGCGCGTTGGTGTGCATTCCTGCTGACACAGTTTCTTCCCTTATAGTCTTATACCATAGCTACAGTATCCTCCGTCTTGTTGATAACTTCCTTCCTTTTTGGTACTTTAGTTTTAAGGGGACAGTGGTTATTTTGGGGGTTCTATTTATGGATATATTCATGTATTATTAAATATCCTCGCTAGACATCCATCAACCTGTAAAAAAACACCCCCTAGACCCCCCCCCCCCCACCCCTTCAAGATAAATGTGTACATTTTTCGGTAGAAAAAATTCCCAGCCGAAGGCCGGTTACTCTTAAAATAACAGGCTTGCTTACGCTCGCCAGGAAAAAATCGACTCGAAAGGTCTTGAAATGGGACAGTCTTAAAATCGCAAAACTAATGTGCCGAACTTCTTAATATCTAAAAACCAATAAGGCTAAACACGAAGGAGAAGGGGACCAGAAAAACCATCCCATCCCTCTTAACCTATCTAGCATCTACGTCCCCACCGATCCTCTTCATAGTCTCCTTGTTACGATCTCTCTCTCTCTCTCTGTCACTCTCTCTCTCTCTCTCTCTCTCTGTCCCTCTCTTCTTCCCACTCTCTCTCTCTCTCTCTCTCCCTCTCTCTCCTTAGCTAGTGTCCAACCCCCCTTTTTCCTTCCTCTTCGCTCCAAAGTCCTGTGCCAACTTTATCCCGAGCCCAGCACTAGCTCCAACTCTCTCACTCAGGGTTTTTTTTTGTTAATCCAATTCCCTTCTCTATTCCTCTTTCACTGTCTTGATCTTCCTTCATTCTCTATCATCTCTATTCTCTATATCTATCTTAATCTCTATAATGTCTCGATCTTCCTTCATTCTCTATCATCTCTATTCTCTATATCTATCTCGATCTCTATATCTAGCTCTACCCATCCTTATTCAATAATACATCGTCTTTACTTTCCATATTATATAATCATGCATTTTCTTCACTTTACTTAAGTTCTCTTACTCGCTGTTTCATCCAATTACTTCCTCTATTCCTTTTAATCTATATCGATACTAATTAGCTATCAGTCTCTGGAATTCAAGTGAATTTCTTTTTCATGGTGTGTATCCTTTTTCATGGTGTGTATCCTTTTCATGGTGTGTATCCTTTTCATGGTGTGTATCCTTTTCATGGTGTGTATCCTTTTTCATGGTGTGTATCCTTTTCATGGTGTGTATCCTTTTCATGGTGTGTATCCTTTTCATGGTGTGTATCCTTTTTCATGGTGTGTATCCTTTTCATGGTGTGTATCCTTTTTCATGGTGTGTATCCTTTTTCATGGTGTGTATCCTTTTCATGGTGTGTATCCTTTTCATGGTGTGTATCCTTTTCATGGTGTGTATCCTTTTCATGGTGTGTATCCTTTTCATGGTGTGTATCCTTTTCATGGTGTGTATCCTTTGTTATGGTGTGTATCCTTTTCATGGTGTGTATCCTTTTCATGGTGTGTATCCTTTTCATGGTGTGTATCTTTTTCATGGTGTGTATCCTTTTTCATGGTGTGTATCCTTTTTCATGGTGTGTATCCTTTTTCATGGTGTATATCCTTTTCATGGTGTGAATCCTTTGTTATGGTGTGTATCCTTTTCATGGTGTGTATCCTTTTCATGGTGTGTATCCTTTTCATGGTGTGTATCCTTTGTTATGGTGTGTATCCTTTTCATGGTGTGTATCCTTTTCATGGTGTGTATCCTTTTCATGGTGTGTATCCTTTTTCATGGTGTGTATCCTTTTCATGGTGTGTATCCTTTTCATGGTGTGTATCCTTTTCATGGTGTGTATCCTTTGTTATGGTGTGTATCCTTTTTTATGGTGTGTATCCTTTTCATGGTAGTAGTAATCCTTTCATGTGTGTATTCCCTTTTTCATGGATGTGTATCCTTTTTCATGGTGTGTATCCGTTTCATGGTGTGTATCCTTTCATGGTGGTATCCTTTTTCCTGGTGTGCATCCTTTTCTGTTGTGAGCTTTTGTCATGGTGTGTATCCTTTTTCATGGTGTGTATCCTTTTCCTGGTGTTTATCCTTTTCCTGGGTGTATCCTTTCATGGTGTGTATCCTTTTCATGGTTTGGAAAATCCTTTTTATGGTGTATGCTCCTTTTTCATGGTGTGTATGCCTTTTCATGGTGTGTATCCATTTATCATGTGTGGTATTCCTTTTTCATGGGTGTATCCTTTTCATTGGTGTGATATGCCGTTTTAAATATGGTGTTGTATGCTCTTTGTTCATGGGTGTGGTAATCCTTTTCATGGTGTGTAATCCTTCAATGGTGTGGATCCTTTTCATGGTGTTTATGCCTTTTCATGGTGGTACTCCTTTTATCATGGATGTGTATTCCTTTTTTCCATGGTGTGGTAATCCTTTTTCATGGTGTGTATCTCTTTTTCACTGGTGTGTATCCTTTTCATGGTGTGTAATCCTTTTCATGGTAGTGTATCCTTTGTTATCAGGGTGTGTGGGATCCCTTTTCCATGGTGTTAATCCTTTATCATGGTGTGTATACCTTTTCATGGGGTGTGATCCTTTTCATCGGTGTGTATCCTTTTCACGATGGTGTGACTAATCCTTTGTTTCATGGTTGTGTATAGCCTTTTTCATGGTGTGTATCCTTTTGTTATGGTACGTGGTATCCTTTTTCATGGTGTGGTATCCTTTGTTATGGTTTGTGTATCCTTTTCATGGTGTGTATCCACATTGTTTCATGGTGTGTATCCTTTTTCATGGGGGGTGTGTAATCCTTTTCATGGTGGTGTATCCTTTTTCATGGTGTTTATCCTTTTTATCACCTGGTTGTGATATACCCTTTTATCATGGTGTGCAATCCAGTTTTACATGGTGTGTGTATCCTTTTCATGGGTGTGTGTTACCTTTTTCATCGGGGGTGCATCCGTGTTTTCATGGTGAATGGTATCCTTTTTCATGGTGTGTATCCTTTTTTCAATGGTTTTGTGATATCCCTTTTCAATGAGTGGTGTGTATCCTTATTTCATGGTGTGATATTATCCTTTTCATGGTGTGTATCCTTTTCATGGTGATGAATAATGCCTTTTCAATGGTGGTGTATGCCTTTTCATGGTGTGAATACCTGCTTTTTTCATGGTGGTGTGAATCCTTTTCATGGTGTGTATCCTTTTCATGGTGTGGTGATCCTTTTCATGGTGTGTAATCCTTTTTTCATGGTGTGTATTCCTTTTTCATGGTAGATGATATCACTTATTCAATGGTGTGTATCCTTTTACATGGTGTGGTATCCTTGTTCATGGTGTGAATCCTTTTCATGTTGTTGGATCCTTTATAATTAGTGGTGTTTATTTCCTTTATTCATTGTGTGTATCCTTTTACATTGGATGTGTAAGATCCTTTTCATGGTGTGTAAATCCGTGTGTCATTGGTCTGTATCCTTTTCATGGGTGTATCCTTTTCATGGCTGTGTAGCCTGTCATGGTTGAATCCTTTTTGTATGGTGTGTATCCTTTTTCATGGTGTGTGATCCTTTTCATGGTGTGTAATCCTTTTTCATGGTGTGGTATCCTTTTAGCCCATGGTGATGTATCCATTTTTCAATGGTGGTGTGTCCTTTTTCTATGTAGGTGTATCCTTTTTTTCATGGTGTGAATCCTTTTTTTATGGATGTGTAGTCCTTTTTTCATGGTGTGACTATCCTTTTCATGGCACGTGGTGTATACCTTTTTCATGGTGTGTATGCCTTTTTCATGGTGTGTATCCTTTTCAATGGTGTGTATCCTTTGTGTTCATGGTGATGTGTCCTGTTTCAAGGCTGTGTGTATCCTTTTTCATGGTGTGTAATCACTTTTCATGGTGTAGTACTCCTTTCTCAATAGTGGTGTGTATTCCTTATTCATGGTTGTAACGCTTTTTATGGTGTGTATCCTTTTTCATGGTGTGTATCCTTCATATTGTACATCCTTTCAATGGTGTGTATCCTTTTCAGGGTGTATCCCTTTTTCATGGTGTGCTCCTATTTCATGGTGTGGCTCCTTTTCAATAGTGTGGGTATACCTTCATGTGTTGCCCAAAAGAACACGCATGCATCATTTCAACATTGTCCGCATACTCCACATTTGCCACTGATGTCCGTTAAGGGGAGAAAGGTAATTGTTCTGGTCCCCTTTCTTCGTCTTGTTTAGCCCCATTAGTTTGTCGAGGGGAGTGTATAGTGACCGTTCAGCACATTAGATGTATTCCATAGTCCAAGACCTATTTCGGGACCATTTAGGTGTCGTTTTTTCATGGCGAGCGATAGCGAGTGTGTAATTTTAGAAGGAACCGGAATTCGGCAGTGACATTTTTCTACCGAAAAATTTACAAATTTATCTTGAAAGAGGGTCTAGGGGGTGTCTAATTAAGCTTGATGGAGGTCCAGCGAGGAAACTCAAAATTAAATTAATAATATTAAAACATAGATTAAAAAAATAAAAAATAAATAAACAAGCACTATCCCCTTCCCCCCCCCCCCCCCCTCCTCTTTCACTTCCCTCTCGCTGTATAGTCTGTCATCCGTTTCCCTTGAAGATGTCCTTTGTATCTTATTTGTTTTACCTTAAGGCTTTCGTCCTTTTTTCACTCTTAAACCATGATTTTTCGTACATATATCCTCCAATCACGTAGTATTTTTAATAATTACATCTATATACTTAGATATAAGCTACCGGTATAGTATATATATATATATAATTAATTATATTATAATAGTAATATAATATATTACTAGTTATATTATAAAGCACTATAACTCCTCATATAATTTTACACTTACACTGACATCATTCTCTCTCTCTCTCTCTCTCTCTCTCTCTACTCAGTCATCAATCAGTAAAGTCCTCCGAAAAAACAATACACTATCAGTCTCTCTCACTCAACTCTCAGTCTCTCAAAGTCCTCCTCCTCCAATCCCTCTCTCTCTCATTTAACGTTACAAGGTCTACTTCACGTCCAGTCCATGGAAGGGTCATTTATTTGCCATCTGCCCGGCTCTTCCTCCGTTGTCTTCCTCATTCTATCTTATATTAGGTTTCATTTCATCTGACGGTAAATTGAATCCCTTAGCAACTGATTTCTCGATAACTAACTTCAAAATAATAAACTACTATGTCTCTGAGTGCCTAGGTTTCATAAATAACAATATATTTCATGAGAAAAAACCTCCATAAAAGCGTAGTAATCAAGCTGAAGACATACCAATTTAACGTCAGCTGGAAAAAAAACCCAGAATAGTTGAGTACCTGGTAGTGTAAGGTAGAATCATAAGCTTATGAATGGATGGAACTAAAGTTGAGGATGTAATCAACAGTATTCAGGTATACTGTTAGTAATTCTCACTTTAACCCCACTTGTCATCAATTAAACATTTAGCTACGGTTGTCTGGCTGTGTGACAGCTGTTGTATATTAAAGAGAGAATACTAATGGGATGATATGTGTTACTGAGTAGGTATTGTCTCAGGTGTTGAGTGGTCTATCTCTCTCTCTTTATCTCTATCTATCTATCTATCTATCTATCTAGCTATCTCTCTCTCTCTCTCTCTCTCTCTCTCTCTCTCTCTCTCTCTCTCTCTCTTTGTACTTTGTACTTATAATACCGGCAATTGAGTTTATAATACTACTAGGCATTTTCAATGTTCAAATTAATTCAATGTCCACAATCTCGAATGGCTTTGTAAAGTTCACACTATTATTATCATCCCCACAACTCATCTAATCGTTATCATCACCATTAATTATCTTCATCACCACCACTATCAACCTATTCAATATCTTCACCACCACTCATCACTATCACCATTCCTATCAACCTATCCAATATCTTCATCACCACCCCTATCAACCCATCCAATATCTTCATCACCACCACTCACCACTATCACTACCACTATCAACCCATCCAATATCTTCAGCACCACTATCAACCCATCCAATATCTTCATCACCATTATCACCACCACTATTAACCCATCCAATATCTTCACCAGTATCACCACCGCTATCATCCCAACCAATATCTGCATCACCACTATCACCACCACTATTAACCCATCACCCATCCAATATCTTCATCACCACTATCACCACCACTATAGAACCATCCATTATATTCATCACCACTATCACCACCACTGTCAACATCATCACCAATCAAATTTAAATCACCACCACCACCAGAACCTCTCTTAGGTTGATTGTCACCCCTATCACCACCACGACCGTTCTTATCACCACCATCATCACTACTATCGCCACCACTATTACTACCACCAGAGTTCATACAAGATATTTCCTACCACCGTCACCATCACCACCACCATTACTCCCATTATAAACACTACCACAATCACCACCACCACTACCACCACCAGCATTATCAACGCCACAATAATCACCACCACCACCATCATTACCCTCATTATAACCACCACCACCACCACAATTATCACCACCATTATAACCACCACCACCATCACCACCATTATAACCATCACCACCACCATCACCAACACCACAATTATCACCACCACCCGTACCACCATCACTACCACCCTTACCCCTATTATAACCACCACCACCATCATCACCACAATTATCACCACCATTTCCTCGCCTGGGTGCCAAATATGTGACGTCTGTGGGTTTTTTTTAATCCGTCTCTCTGGCCATCAACAATGTGTGTGTGTGTGTGTGTGTGTGTGTGTGTGTTAGAAAGGATGAAATAGGAATGAATAAAGTACGCAATGCAGGATTTAATAAGAGGCATAAATATGAAAGTATGATTTATAGAGCGTGTATAAGAATGAAAGCAGGATAATTGAGGAATAAAGAAGGAAAGGATAACACAGAGAGAGAGAGCGAGAGCGAGAGCGAGAGAGAGAGAGAGAGCATAAACTGTCTAGGTGGTCCGACCTAATATTATGGATAAAATCAATTTTGCAGAAAACAGCAGAAATTGACAGAAGAGTGTGGGCGGAGAAGGAGGAGGGGGAGGAAGATGCAGAGGAGAAAGAGGAAGATGAGGAGGAAATGGAGGAGGAAGCGGAGGAGGAGGAGGAGGAAGCGGAAGAGGAAGATTAGGAGGAGGAAGAGGAAAATGAGGAGGAAGATTAGGAAGAGGAAGAGGAAGATGAGGAGGAAGTGGAAGAGAAGGTAAAGAAATTGGAGTTAATGGAGAAAAAGGAGGAGTGGGAGAAAGATGAAGAGAACGAAGGAATAGTGGTGGAGGAGGAGAAGGAATAAGAGGAAGTGGAGGAGGAATACAAACTGCAACAGACCTATTGGTCATTACGGGGCAGTTTGGCTATCTGAACTACTAAGCTACTGACTACGAGGTAGAGAAAAGGATAGCAAAGAAGAAGGAGAAAGTCGAGGAGGAGGATTCCCTTGATATTATAGTATTACAGGCTATAATAAGACATTATATCATGGAATATATTTTGCTTGAATATATCTTTACGTTCAGCATACCTATTTTGGAACACCCCGTATAATCGAAACGAAAGAGGAGTAAGGATAATGTCGAAAATGCAAAGGAAAGAGGAACGGAAGGGAAGGAAAACATAAAATAGAGAGAAGGGAAAGCACACTAAACAATAACCAGAAGCACAATACATTAAGGGGAGATGGGTCGTTTTTCTGGACCCCTTACTCCCTTGTGCTTAGCCCCAGTAGTTTACAGATGTTAAGACGTTCGGTCCATTAGTTTGGCGATTTTAAAAGCTTTCGCCTCATTTCTTTGTAAATTTTAAGACCTTTCGTGCCATTTAGGTGTCGATTATTTCCTGGCGAGCGATAGCGAGCCTGTAATTTAAATAGAAACCGGCCTTTGGCCGGGAAATTTTTCTACAGAAAAAAACATATTTATCTTGAAGGGGGGGTCTAGGGGGTGTTTGTCTAAGATTGATGAAGGTCTAGCGAGGAAAGTAAAAATATATATGAATACATTAATTTATAGACCCCCCCAAAAAAAAACAGCCACTGTCTCCTTAAAGGCATGGACAACAACGAACTGTATAAAGGGAAGCAAAGCAAACCGTAAAGTAAGGGAAAGAAAACGGAGGAGAAAGAAAAGGGAAAAAGAAAATCAAATATATAAATAAGGTGAATGCAATAAACCCAACCAAAACAAATCTGTCCAAGGCCAGGCACTTTGCACCCATAGCCCCTCTCTCTCTCTCTCTCTCTCTCTCTCTCTCTCTCTCTCTCTCTCTCTCTCTCTCTCTCTCTCTCTCTCTCTCTCTCTCTCTCTCTCTCTATCTCTCTCTCTCTCTCTCTCTCTCTCTCTCTCTCTCTCTCTCTCTCTCTCTCTCTCTCATACACACACACAAACTTCTCCCACATTCTTCCTTCAAAACTTTTCTACTTCATAAACAGTAAATACTTCCTTCTCATGCACACAAAGTCTAAAACAAAATAAAGTTTAAATGGAAATTGTAAAGTCATTGTAATAGTTTACTCATTATTCTTATAGAACACTTTTTAAAGACATGGACCTTAACGTCAGTCTCTCTCAGTCTCTCTCTCTCTCTCTCTCTCTCTCTCTCTCTCTCTCTCTCTCTCTCTCTCTCTCTCTCTCTCTCAGACATATACAAACATACAAATGGTACGAATTGTTTAGCACTGCATAATTTGTTTGTTTTCTGTGACATCTGGGCAGGGAAATGCTTGGGGAAATGCCATGTTCAACAGGCATTATCTCTGTAATGGTTAAGATTTGAAATTATATTAATATACCATGTTATATTTCCAATATTATATTCAACCTAATCCTGAAGTTTGACACACCTATTTGAGATACTGTCGTTGCGAAAAAGGGAGATGACATAATATGACGCAAAGTTATCTAAACTTTTGCGGGTGAAGGTTTTCCCATAGCCACCTATGCCGAGATACTATTTATTCCTTGTATCTCCGCCCTCACGCCCCAACACCCCCACACAGGGATGGAGGGCGGGGAAGAATGGAGTGTGGAGGACGGAGGGAATGTGTAAGGACCCCAGACGCGTGTGGGGGGTAGGAAGTAGCACAGCTAGAGAGGCTGTCAAGGGAAGAGTGTGGAAAGCACCGTTTATGGATAGACTGTGTACAAGAGCACACTATTATAATATCGGTATCTACAGGGACTAAGAAGGTCGTGCCCCATCTCTCTCTCTCTCTAACTCTCTAACTCTCTCTCTCTCTCTCTCTCTCTCTCTCTCTCTCTCTCTCCATTTCCTCATTCTCCTGGGCGATTTTGCCTTTGCATGTTAATTCAGCTGCGTGAGGAAGATTTAGTGGCAGGGCGTGGATGGTGGGGAATATGTGGTGTGTGTGTGAGAGAGAGAAAAAAAAAGTGGGTGTGTAAGTGAATGAATGTGGGAGAGTGTATATGTGAATGAATGTGTGAGAGTGATAAGTGTTTGTGTGTTTGTGTGTGTGTGTGAGAGAGAAAGAGAGATTTTAAGAAGGATCTGTGGTAGTAAAAAGGATTAAGTGAGATAGTTGGAAGACTGTTAATTGCTGGAGGCCCTATTTAAAGTGAATAAAATCGTCTAATAGTAACCAGAATGTAGTTAAAAGAACGTCACCAGTACAGTAGGGGTTAATTATGTACTGTATGTTTGTTCATTTACATTTGCACGATTACGATTGCATATTTACACGTATGTTTGTGTGCGTGTGTTTCCGTGCATGAACTTAATGTGTGTATGTGCCAATATGTATGAACATATTCAGGCATCGTTGTTTGCATTGCCAAGTATGTATGTTAGTGTGAAATTGCATTGGTATGTCTGTGTTTGAATGCATGTGTGTACCATTAACTCGCAGAAAAATGTGGCTGCTATCCTTGCATTTACCAAAACAATTTTTTTTTTTAATTACATTGAGAGAATGTGTGTTACTCAGTTACTTGTTCGTCAAGGGGAATCCACGCAATGCGAGCTAAGCTCATTATTATCGCGCCTCCTTAACTGGGAATGTATTGCGTGAAATGCATGTTAAGTGTTTTTTGTACTGTTGGAATGGCTGTGGATGTGTGTGTAGTCTGTATTTAGCCAATTGGCGACATCGGAAACGAAGGCTTAGGGTGGATCTGTATGGTACCATTCTCACTATAGACGGTACCGTCTCGCCCGAAGGCTTAGGTAGCCATCAGCTTAGGTGAACCATATGATACCCATCTCGCCTTGTACCATTTTTGCCAACCCCAGATGGGACGTCACAACGTCGTCCACTTATTCCAGGTACCTATTTACAGCTAGGTGAACTGAGGCTAACACATGAAAGGAGACAAGCCCAATTTGTCTCCGCCCGGCCGGGGATTGAACCCCCGACCCCTGTGTGTGAGACGAGAGCTCTACCTACTAGGCTACGGGCTGTGTGTGTGTGTGTGTGTGTGTGTGTGTGTGTGTGTGTGTGTGTGTGTGTGTGTGTGTGTGTGTGCGCGCGCGCGCGCCTCTTGGTGGAAGTTTATCTTCGATAAATAATTGTATTTAAAGGATATATATATATATATATATATACAGTATATATAATATATAGATATATATATATATATATATATATATATATATATAATATATATATATAATATATCTAATATATATATAATATTATATATATATATATATATATATATATATATATATATAACATAATAAACAAAGAAAATGCAGATTGATGATATAAGTTTATAAAATAGCTTATAATAACACAACATACAGTATAGAATAAGAGAGTAAATAGAGTTGTTGGTGGAATACTTAACCTTTACAAGATCCAATGACGCATATGTTAGCCATCAGTATACGATTTTATTCAGATTAGGAAGGGTATATGGAGGGTTGATTGGTATATTCTTGTAAGTCCCACATATCCTTCCTAGGCAGTATAAATCGTCTAATAATACCCAGAATAAACTGTCAAAATTCGTCATAATCTTCAAAGGGTTAATTAAGGGAGCCCACCTCGCTTTTTTCTCCTTCTCTCCCTCTCTCTTTGGCTTGTATCCATTCGGTCCCATTCAACCTACTGTTTTAAGACGTTTACACCATCTACAGTAGGTGTCAATATTTTCCTGGCGAGCGTTAGCGAGCCAGCATATATATGTTTTGTTTTTACAGCAAGCTAAATTTGTACATTTTTCGATAGAAAAATTTCTCCGGCGAAGCCGGATTTCTCCATACAATGCTGGCTTGCTATCGCTCGCCAGGAAGAAATTGACACCTGGATGGGGATAAACATCTTAAAATAGTTGGCTGAATGGGGCCGAATGGATACAAGCCAGAGAAAGAGAGAAAAGGAGAGAAAGAGAAAAACAGCCGGTGACCCCCCTTAAAGGAAGTTGAATGAATTATTGTGGAAAGGTTGGTCACGTTGGTGGGTGCAATTCTGGTGAGTTGTGGATATTGGCGAGGTGAATGAGTGAGCGGGTGAGTGAGTGTATGTGTGGGTTGGTGGGTGAGTGAATGAGTGAGTGCATATGTGGGTGGGTGGGTGTATGAGTAAGTGTATGTGTGGGTGGGTGAGTAATTAGGTGAGTTAGTGTAAGTGTGGGTGGTCGGGTGAATGAGTGAGGAAGTGAGTATGTGTGGGTGGGTGGGTGAATGAGTGATTATAGGTATGTGTGGGTGGATAGGTGAATAAGTGAGTAGGTGAATGAGTGTATGTGTGGTTGGGTCGGTGTGTGGGTGGGTGAGTGAGTGAGTGAGTGAGTGTTTGTATGTGTGAGTGAATGGGTCTGAGTTATTGTTGCGTAGTTTCGGTGGGTACCGTACCGTAGGTTGTAAACGTATGAGCAGGTAAGTGTGAATAGTGGGTGTGTGACATGTGGATGGACTAAGGGTGTGGGTAGGTGTGTCTTAGTGAATGCAATGTGTGGGTGCAGTGATAGAATGGCGGGTATATGTGGGTGTGTGTGTGTGTGTGGCTAGTTATAAATGTTAGTGAGTGCAGTGTGGGTGAGGGTGTAGTTAGTGGGTGTGGTGTGTGTGTAGTGTGTGGCTAGGTCTATACCAGTGAGTATAGTGTGGGTGAGGGTAAGTGTGTGTGGATGTGTGGATGTGTGGGTGTATTGGGTGTGGGGTGGGTGTATTGGGTGGATGTGTATGTAGGTGGAGCCAGGAGGAGCTGTTTAGGTTGGCACTGTTCCTCCTGATTTCTTAAGCTGCCTGCCTGCCTGCCTAACCCCTAACACACACACACACACACACACACTCACACTCTCTCTCTCTCTCTCTCTCTCTCTCTCTCTCTCTCTCTCTCTCTCTCTCTCTTAATTCATATTTATATATTTCGCTTCTCTCTCTCACTCTTTTCAGCCCCATTTCATTTGTACTTTGTTTTCATCTTAACCTCTTTCTCCCTCTCCCTCTCTCACACTCTCTCTCTCTCTCTCTCTCTCTCTCTCTCTCTTACAAATTCCTCATCTCTATTCCACTTCATTGTCTATTCTTATTTACCTCTTTTTTTCTCTCCCTTCCTCCTCCATTCCTACACAGTTTTCCAATTCCCTCCTTTATTTCCGTTTTTTTCTTATTCCCAGTGTTAGCCTTCTGTTCACTAATCCCCTCTTTTATACCCTGTTTTCATAATTCCCTCCTTTATCTCCTGTTTTCATTATTCCCTCCTTTATCTCCTATGTTCATTATTCCCTGCTTTACCTCCTGTTTTCATCATTCCCTCCTTTATCTCCAGTCTTCATTATTCTCTCCTTTATCTCCTGTTTTCATTATTAACTCATTTATCTCATGTTTTCACTATTTCCTCCTTTATCTCCCGTCTTCGTTATTCCGTCATTTATCTCCTGTTATCACTATTGCCTCCTTTATCTCCTTTATCACGGTCTCCCATAGTGATTTCCGAAACTTATCGTCTAATCCAAAATATAAGCATAAATTACGTCCCCCGGAGAATACTGCCACTCACACTAGAAATAATCTTACTGTATTTGTTTTTAATGGTTAACAAAATGTGACCCTCCGGGGATTCAAGCTCATACCCTTTGACTGACACATGCAAATCATTATATACGCTGCATACAAATATATCGGTGTAGTCGGACTGAAAGGGTTAATGTTTGTCTATGCCGTCTCCTCCACCTGCCCTACTTGTTGCAGTCATCAGAATAATGGATGGAACACGCTAATTATGACCCATATTTACGATGGAATCAGAATAAATCAGTACAAAACTGCGACGAATATACAGTATATATACTGTACAGTGTATATATATATATATATATATATATATATATATATATATATATATATATATATATATATATATATATATATATATATATATATATATATATATAACATATATATAATATATATATATATATATATATATATACCGGTATATTATACACACACACATACACAGACACACCAGGACGGCCGTCTATAATAAAACAAATGGTAAAGAAGGGAAACTTATATAGCGCAAACCATATATAAACTTATATAGCGCAAACCATATATAAACTTATATAGCGCAAACCATATATAAACTTATATAGCGCAAACCATATATAATCTTATATAGCGCAAACCATATATAAACTTATATAGCGCAAACCATATATAAACTTATATAGCGCAAACCATATATAAACTTATATAGCGCAAACCATATATAAACTTATATAGCGCAAACCATATATAAACTTATATAGCGCAAACCATATATAAACTTATATAGCGCAAACCATATATAAACTTATATAGCGCAAACCATATATAAAAATTATTGTCACAGCTAAGCCATTGTTTAACTCTACCTGTTACATATGCCTACTTTCTAATTTTTTATTCCACCACTCCCAGCTAGGTTTATTATCTAGTGTGTGTGTGTGTGTGTGTGTACTTACTCTAGTTGTACTTACTCTAGTTGTATTGCGGGAGTGAGCATGCTCGTTATTTCCCGCCTCCTATATGTGTAGGTGTTATACAGTATGTATCGTTGGAATGGCTGTGGATGTGTGTGTAGTCTGTATTTTAGCCAATTGGCGACATCGGAAACGAAGGCTTAGGGTGGATCTGTATGGTACCATTCTCACTATAGACGGTACCGTCTTGCC
>CM064576.1:16543564-16558564 GCA_032716605.1 Paralithodes platypus | reverse complement strand
TTATTGAAATCAGCGAATCTACAACGTGAAACAATGTGTACAAGTCACAGGCCTCGAGGAACATGAAGAGTAATGTCGAGGAAAAACGATAGTCATTTATAATAATTACAGTTTATACATTAAAGGGGAGATGGGCTGTTTTTGTTCTTTTTCTATTTATCCAGTTATTCATATACATTTTTTAGTTTCCTCGCTAGACCTCCATCAAGCTTAAGAAAAACACCCCCTAGACCCCCCTTCAAGATAATGTTTTCGCTATCGCTCGCCAAAAAAAAATCGACAGGTAAATGGCACGAAAGGTCTTAAAATTTACAACGAAATGGGGCGAAAGGTGTTAAAATCGCCAAACTAATATGCCGAACGTCTTAAAATCTCAAAACTAATGGGATTAAACACGAGGGAGAAAGTGGTCCAGAAAAACGGCCCACCTCCCCTTAATTGATTAACCCCCCACACAACCTAAGAACCCAGGTCATATTTTACAGACAACAGATTGGGATAGAAGCAGCCTGACCAGGATTCGAACCCACTCACTCCAGGTATATTTGGGAGGATTGGGCACCGTAACCAAATATACCTGGAGTGAGTGAGTTCGAATCCTGGTCAGGGTACCTCTCTCCAGACAACACCAAGTTTTCTATACATCATTTTTGTTTCAGTCACTACAAAACTGTGTACTAAATAGCGTTATTATTATATGTGTATATTAATATGCCAAGTATATTCTTCCATATATATATACTGTATGTAGCTCGATAAGTAATGTAAATATACTTAACCCATTAGGGGCCTGAACTACGAAGAATGATAATTGTTGCTAAAAACCCGCCGACTTATGAGGTTAAGGGATATATATATATATATATATATATATATTATTTTTACTTTCCTCCCAAGACCTCCAACGAACCTAATAAAACACCCCCACTACACACCTTCTAGATAGATCAGTACATTTTTCGGTAGAAAACACTACCATCAAAATGTAATACTAAGCTTATCATACTTAGTAGTAAATTAGATTATATTTATGCCTAAGGTATATTTTGACACATTTTAATCAAATAAATCTATTACTATTTGTTAATCTACACATTGTAACTATCGCGTGTGACAGAGCTATTCTACCCTGTATGTGTAAACACATTTCCATGCACATCTGCTTACATGAAAAAATCCTTCTTGATATTGTAAATAGTTCTTCATTTGGTGAACTTAAGGGTAGATGGGTCGGTTTTCGAGATCCCCCTTTCCCTCATGTTTAACCCCATTAGTTTTCAGGTGTTAACCCTCTCACGACCATATGACGAAGAGGTTGCCAGATTAGCAATAAGAAATAGAGTTCTCTCACTCTTATAATTACCTCTCCAAAATTAGTGTTCTGCCCACAGCTAACTCAAAGACAACTGCAGAGGTTGAAGTAACTAAACTAAAGGTTTCTAAATACCCCTGATGGTAACAAAGGCTTTAAACTTTTAAAGTATCCCTAATAGGCTCAAAATTACGTCAAGAACGTGAGAGGGTTAAGATGTTTCGAGATCCCCCTTTCCCTCATGTTTAACCCCATTAGCTTTCAGATTTTAAGATGTTTTAGTTTGTCGATTTTAAGACCTTCCGCCGCATTTCCTTGTCAATATTAAGACCTTTCGTGCTATTTAGGTGTCGAATTTTGTTTTCCTGGTGAACGATAGTGGAAGAACCGGCCTTCGGCCGGAACATTCTTCTACCGAAAATTGTACAAATTAATCTAGAAGAGGGATCTAATGGATTTTGTTCTTTTTCTTTTTTACGTTTAATGGAAGTCTAGGGAGAAAACAAGAAAAATAATAAATACATGAACTTGTTTTTACCAAAAAGTGAACCACACCCCCATTAAGAAGAGGACAGATGATGGCTTGCACTCTGCAGCGAGTGCCACAGTATCTCCCAGGAATGAACCACAAGGTGTTTGATAGTCTAACTATCCCTTGTAATTCCCTGTAACTCTCTTGGCACTTTTCCTCCGCACCCTTCCACCCCCTCCCTCTATTTTTCCGTGCCTCAATGATTATTCGGTTGCTGGGGCCAGGAATAGATGGCTCCCTGCACCCCCCACTCTCCCAGGCACATTCCCCCCCCCCCCCCCCCCCCACCCCCCCACCCCCCCCACACACACACTCGTTACCCCGTCCCCCCATCCCCTATTACCTCCTTGTGAATATCCCCTACCCCTCTATCCACCTCTACCCTCCACCCACAATACACGCCCCCCCCCCCCCCCTAGCCCAAATCCAGCTTCTCTGCAACAGCCGCTATGGGACGTCCCTTATCCCCTTCTGTACCGGTGACTTATATTAAATTTTATTCTGGCTATACATAGTCTATTTTGTGTAATTTAAGAAGAATCTGTGGTAATATAAAGGGTTTCTTAAGATAGTTAGAAGCCTGTTGATTGACGGAGGCTCTTCCTAAACTGAATATAATCGTAAAATAGTAGCCAGTATAAAATGAAAAGGACGGAACTGGTACTGAACTGGTTGACACAGAGTGTTTCGGAACCAAACACACACACACATAGTTCCTCTGAAATTTCGTTGTTCTTAAAATATATTTTTTTTTCTCGTCAAATAGAATTTTTTTAATGGAAAAAATAATATGAAAAGAAACCACCTACCACTATTTTGTTTTTAACCTGGAAAAAGTAATGTCAATTAGCAGTTGATTTCTCGAAAATTAACGAAAAGGTAAAATAAACCAACAAAAAGCTAAATCGCTAACATTAATGCCAAGGTATCACAATTTACACCAAACTTGGCCATAAAAACGTTGACATAACGGAGTAATTAAGATGGGGATAAGTCAATTTATCGCCAGGTAAAACAAAATAAAAATAAATAAATAATAATAATAATAATAGATGAATTAAATGTACAGGGACTATAACATATGGTGTGTTGGCCTACCTGTGCTGATTAGGCAAGGTCAATAAATCAAATGGCTACATGTCAAATAAATTAATAAGTACCAAATTCTAAGGATGTAACGAAAATAATACACCAGTTTGAATTCGAAATGAAATAAAGTACACAAATCAGGACTGATGGACAGTTATGGCACGCAGTCCTCCGTAGACCTCCATCAAGACTCAAAAAACACACCCAAGACCCCCCTTCAAGATAAATGTGTACATTTGTCGATAGAAAAGTGTCCCGGCCAAACGCCGGTTGCTCTTAACATGACCGCTATCGCTAGCCAGAAAAAAATTATCGACACCTAAATTGCATGAAAAGTCTAAATATTGACAAGGAAATGGAGCGAAAAATCTTATAATCGCCAAACTAATGGGCTGAACGTTTTAAACTTTGAAAAGTAAAGGGGCTAAACATGAGGGAGAAGGGGCGTCAGAAATACCAACCATCTCCCCTTAAGGGGGGGTGACCTGTTTTTGTTCTGTCCTTTTCTATCTTTCTCTGGCTTGTATCCATTTGGCCCCATTCAGCCTGTTTTAAGACATTTATCCCCATCCAGGTGTCAATTTTTTACTGGTGAGCGGTAGCGAGCCAGCATATTTTTTATTTTTGTTTGACAGCAGGCTAAATCTGTACATTTTTCGATAGAAAAATGTCTCCGGCGAAGCCGGATTACTTCATATAATTTCTACTACCACAAATCCTTCATGAACTGCACAAAATTGTCTAATTATACCTAGAATAGAATTGTCTAATTATACCTAGAATAGAATTGTCTAATTATACCTAGAATAGAATTGTCTAATTATACCTAGAATAGAATTGTCTAATTATACCTAGAATAGAATTGTCTAATTATACCTAGAATAGAATTGTCTAATTATACCTAGAATAGAATTGTCTAATTATACCTAGAATAGAATTGTACGTACGTCGCCGGTACAGAAGGGGTTAAGAGGTAAGTTAATTGATTTGAAATATCCAGAAGTCTTCGATTCCTAGTTCGATTCCTTCGATTTTTAAGCCGAGTAAAATCATTTGGCAGTAGCATAAACAAAGAAATCATCGTCTGAGTGAAGGGGTTTAAGGAGCTAGTGGCTGTTTTTTTGGTCTATTAATTAATTTATTCATTTATATTTTAGTTTCCTCGCTAGACCTCCCTCAAACTTAGAACAAATAATGCCCCCTCAAGATAAATGTGTACATTATCCGGTAGAAAAATGTCCCGGCCGAAGGCCGATTCCTCTTATAATCACGAGCTTGCTATCGCTCGCAAGGAAAAAATCGACACCTAAAAGACACGAAAGGTCTTAAATTTGACAACGAAATGGAGCTAAAGGCGTTAAAATCGCCAAACTATTTGTATTTCTATTTGTGTTTTCTATATTCCAACTACTCCCTCTCGGGCATAAACAAACTAACAAACCAGGACGTATTTCCCTATAGAAAACACTCTCCCTCTCCCCATTCACCTCCCCACCCATAGACTTCAGTGGGGAGAATTGTGTTACCTTGTTTGTTTTCTTGTAACCGCCATTATGCATATTTGGCCTTTTCTTCCCTCTAGGTTCCCAGATATTTATAATCGCCTGCGTAAGTAGCGTGTAAACAAGACAGTAGATGTAATGAAAACTGTGTCGTCGCATAAAAATCGACAACCACACACACACACACAGTTTTTGTTTTGTTTTTTAAGATTGATAGACGTATAGGGAGGAAAGTAAATAAATATATATAATAATAATAAATAAATAAAGTCATTAGTAACATATATTTGTCAAGACTAAAACATATGAGCAATTGCTACTACAACCTTCACCATTTCGTTGATGAATATGGATGTATGATAATGACATTGCAGCAGAAGGGCAAGTGCAGTGTGATATCATTTCGTTGATGAATCCAAGCTCAAAACTATACAGGAATATTCACTCCAACATTTTCCATGTGTGTTTTGTTTTTTGTTTTTTATGTGTGTATTAATGTATGTATTAATTAATTTATGCTTTTATTTGTTTTATGGTTTCTACTTATTTCAACGTAATATTCTAGCGTGATGTCAAACTCACCATCAGAACACTCCCTCCGGCAACTAGATGTCAACAAAGGCACGACAATCTCACCTGGAAATAAAAGAGAAAATAGATCAGATTTGTGTTACTGATATACTGCTTAACAATAATATTGCTCCATGTTATAATAGTAAGACATAATAGTTCTGACGCATGATTATTTTCTAGGACAACTATGAGATAAGACAAGACATAATAGATCGGACTCCGATAGGTAATGTTCTAGAATAGCTAAGAGATGATACTAGACATAAAAGTTCCGACTCATAATATGTCCGGTAATGTTCTAGAATGGCTAAGAGATGATACTACACATAAAAATTATGACTCATGATAGATAATTTTCTAGAATACACATAATAGCTCTGACTCATGATAGATAATGCTCTAGAATAACTAAGAGATGAGGTAAGACATAATACCTCAGACTCTTGATAGATGATGCTCTAGAATAACTAAGAGATGAAGTAAGACATAATACCTCGGACTCTTGATAGATAATGCTCTAGAATAACTAAGAGACGAGGTAAGACATAATACCTCAGACTCTTGATAGATAATGCTCTAGAATAACTAAGAGATGAGGTAAGACATAATACCTCGGACTCTTGATAGATAATGCTCTAGAATAACTAAGAGATGAGGTAAGACATAATACCTCGGACTCTGATAGATAATGCTCTAGAATAACTAGGAGATGAGGTAAGACATAATACCTCGGACTCTTGATAGATAATGCTCTAGAATAACTAAGAGATGAGGTAAGACATAATAACTCGGACTCTTGATAGATAATGCTCTAGAATAACTAAGAGATGAGGTAAGACATAATAACTCGGACTCTTGATAGATAATGCTCTAGAATAACTAAGAGATGAGGTAAGACATAATACCTCGGACTCATGATAGATAATGCTCTAGAATAACTAAGAGATGAGGTAAGACATAATACCTCGGACTCTTGATAGATAATGCTCTAGAATAACTAAGAGATGAGGTAAGACATAATACCTCGGACTCTTGATAGATAATGCTCTAGAATAACTAGGAGATGAGGTAAGACATAATACCTCGGACTCATGATAGATAATGCTCTAGATTCCAGAATAACTAAGATATGAGATAAGACATAATAGTTCTAACTCATGATAGGTACTACTCGAGGATAAATTTACGATCCGGAAAGATATATTATTATCTAAAGATCTGGGATGAATTCGCCTCATTAGTTTTGACATTTTAAGACATTCACTTTTTCACTTAGACGATTTTAAGAACTTTCGTGCTATTTAGAGGTCGTTTTTTTTTTTTGGGGGGGGGGAGGGGGGGAGATAAAGTGAGTCTTCGGCCACGTTAATTTTTGTACCGAAACATTTATTTCAAGGGGGGGTCTAACTGTGTTTGTGTGTGTGTGTGTTTTTTTGTTCTTTCTTTTTTTTAGCCTGATGGAAATCTAGTGAGGAAACTTTAAAAATAATAAATAATTAAATAAATGCACAAATAAATACAAATGGTCCCAGAGAACTTGTAGTATCCCAAAACAAACACCAGCCTACATACTGTAATGTTAATAAGAAAAATCCATAGATGTCCTTAATTAAATATATTTTAATGACCCCAGACGGATGTTCTTCAGTTTGGTTCGCCAGACCATACAGTGAGAGTATTTCATTTAGTTTATAATTCGGACTTTAAAAACTTATAGAGGCAATCATTGTCGTCATTGGGGGGGGGGGGGTGTTACTCCCTAGGCCTCTATCAAGCTTTAAAACACACACACACACACACACACACACACACACACACACACACACACACACACACACACACACACACACAAGACCCCCTTCGAGATAAGTTTATACATTTTACGGTTTGTACATTTTACGGCTCGCTATCGCGACTAAGCACAATAGGGTACCATACAACACACTAAAGCAGGTATCACACGAGAGCTTTTATAGTCAACATTCGATGATCAACATTTTGTTTACATCATTTCTGGAGTATTTGGCACTGGTATCGGAAACTAGACTGATGATAGATGAATTTCGGTAACCAACATATTATACATGTTGACCTCATAAGCTGCCAGACCAGTGTTGAGGATAAATGTTGAGGGAAAGAGTGCTCGTGTGATACCGGCTTAATGTATATTCATTATAAGATGGTCAGAAATAGTGACCAATAAATTACTATAACTTAAAAGGAATAAAACAGTCCAGCTGATATGTCTACCATATGGGAAAAGTCGAACAGGAAATGCAGTAGGTGTGAACATTTTACATCCTGTTTGCTCCAGCCAATTTTGAGTTAATTATTATGTTCCTTCCAACAACCAACCATACTCCTAAAATCGATTAATGAAATAAGAGGTTAGCAATTAGGTTTTTGGCCTAGTTATAATGAACATAGTCTATTGTAATTCAATAGGGGAAACAGTGCCTATAAATGACTGCCTTCCTCTACAACAAAGGAGTACAAAGGAAGGAGTACAAAGGAAATCAAGCAACAACAGATCTAGTGACCCTTCTAGGTTGCTTGTCATCCAAAACACTGAGGATCAAGTGTCCAAACAGTGGTTTAGAGTGGGTAAGGGAACATTGGAAAGGGAACTACTGCCCTGCCACTAACGTGGCAGGACTAGGAAGTTAGTAGGGGACATATGGGTTAGTAACTGAGGGGAGGATAAAGTTATTCATTTACAAACGCAGTCAGTCGCGGGTTTGATGCGAGATATTTGTCTAGGCGGAATTTAAATGAATCAACGGTGCTGCAGTCTATAACGTCTCGGGGAAGCCCATTCCACAAGTTGACAACTCGATTGAAGAAGAAATTCTTAGATTCGTGCGAGTTAAAAGATTTACCAATAATTTTGCAACCGTTTCCTCCAACCTCCAATCACCCCCCCTCCCTCCCCTCCATTGCCCCCCCTATACACCCCCAATCGCTCCACGCCCTACCTCCACCAACCCCATCTACCCCCAATACCAACCCCCCCTCCAATGCCCTCCCTTCCCCCCCCCCCCCCCTCTGCACCCCTCAACCACCCCATGCCCTACCTCCACTTGCCCCACCCTCTCCACCACGCACCCTTCACTGACTCACTCTATCTCTACCCCTCCCCCCCACACACTACCGAACCCCCTATTCCCCTGCATAGTTGCTCGCCCTCTCTCCACCCACATGCATTCCTATTCTTGCCCTATCTCTCACTCACTTCCTAATACCCCCCTCCCTCTCCCTCTCCCCACCCTCTCTCTACCCACCTCTCTCTCTCTCTCTCTCTCTCTCTCTCTCTCTCTCTCTCTCTCTCTCTCTCTTCGAAAAGGATTAAATGCAATACATCTACCCATTATTGATATACGGTACAACAGAAAACGACCAGGCTGATAATGCCTGGTACCTATAATTATCACTGAATTTCACAATGAATATTTTGTCTTCAACAATAGACCACATAAACACACTACCCTAACCTTTCGAATCTTACCCTAGCCAGGCGAACCTTAAGGGGGAGGTAGACGCTTTTTCGGGACCTCCTTCTCCCTCATGATTATCATATTAGTTTTGAGATATTAAGACGTTCGTTCTATTAGTTTGTCGATATTAAGACCTTTCACCCCATTTGTTTGTCAATATCAAGACCTTTCGTACCATTTAGGTGTCGATTTTTTCCTGGCGAGCGAGAGCGAGCCTGTAATTTAGGAGGAAACGGTCCTCGGCCAGGACATTTTTCTACCGAAAAATGTACAAATATATTTTGAAGGGGGATCCTGGGGTTGTCTTGTTTAAGTTTGATGGAGGTCTAGGGAGGAAACTAGAAAAATAATAATACAAAAAATGACCAAGAAGTTAATCATAGCCTACCCCCCGGTTAAGGGGAGATTTCCACTTGCGGGATTTTTTCTTGACTCCTTTCTCCCTCATGTTTAGCCCCATTGTTTTTCTAATTTTAAGACGTTTGCCCCACTATGTTGACGATTGTAATAACTTTCAACCCATTTCTGTCAATTTTAAGACCTTCCGTGCCATTTAGGTGTCGATTTTATCCTGGCGAGCGATAATTTAAGAGGAACCGGCTTTCAGCCGGGACATTTTTCTATCGAAAAATTTACAAATTTATCTTGAAAGGGGCTCAAGGGGGTGTAATCTTAAACTTGATGGATATCTAGGGACCAAACTAAAAACCTCCCCTTAAAGTTTTTTCTGTTTTCCTAAGCTGCATAATATCATCTAGTATCTGCAAGAATCAACTACACATAAGACATGATACTGAGAGAATGTATAATATCATCTAGTGTCTGCAAGAATCAACTACACATAAGACATGATATATACTGATACCGAGAGAATGTATAATTAAACCTGGACAAATAACAATGAGTTAACCCTTACAGTACCGATGCCGTCTTTTTGGTATAATATCAGGTGCGTTTAGACGATTTTATGAAGCTTAGGAAGGATATTTGGTAGCTCAAATGAATAATTGAGATAGTCGGTAATCTTTTAAAGAGTGGACATCCCTCCTAAGCTGAATAAAACCATCTAATAGTTGCCAGAATATAATGCAAAGGACGTCACCGGCACTGAATGGGTTAAAAGGTCAAACTGGGGCCCAACTAGGAAATGCACCCTAAAGTCAATAAAAGTGGCGGGTGGGGGAGGGCGCGACACAGGATGGCTAGAAACAATAACACGAGAGAGAGAGAGAGAGAGAGAGAGAGAGAGAGAGAGAGAGAGAGAGAGAGAGAGAGAGAGAGAGAGAGAGAGAGAGAGTTTGATATCTATATAAACAAATTAATATAACTGCAGGATAAGGTGAGGAAATAATAAGAGGTTAAATGAATAAATAGTTAAGACAGATATAAACAAACTGGCAATTATATACATACATACCAAGTACATACACATAAATAGATGCACAAATATATGTGCCTTTTTCAGAGATAGATTGAGACAAATCTATCTAACACACACACACACACACACACACACACACACACACACACACACACACACACACACACACACACACACACACACACACACACACACACACACACACACACACACACACACACACACACACACACACACACACACACACACACACACACACCTACACCCACCCTTATGATAGTGGTAAAGGGTCCTATATTAAGACTTGGGCAAACACACTGACAGTTTGATATGCTGTAAATAGACACACATATACTGTACATATATAGGCTACTCACATATACACACATATACTGTACATATATAGGCTACTCACATAGACACACATATACTGTACATATATAGGCTACTCACATAGACACACATATACTGTACATATATAGGCTACTCACATAGACACACATATACTGTACATATATAGGCTACTCACATATACTGTACATATATAGGCTACTCACATATACTGTACATATATAGGCTACTACTCACATAGACACACATATACTGTACATATATAGGCTACTCACATATACTGTACATATATAGGCTACTCACATAGACACACATATACTGTACATATATAGGCTACTCACATAGACACACATATACTGTACATATATAGGCTACTCACATATACTGTACATATATAGGCTACTACTCACATAGACACACATATACTGTACATATATAGGCTACTCACATAGATAGTTGGAAAAATAAAATACATATTTAAATTCTATATGTATGAAGGATACAAAAGGCAAAACTGCCTGTAAATAGTGTCTCCTCAAAGTTGAAAGAGTGAAAGAACCAAATACAAAGTACGTTAGAGTCAAAATATCTGGACACACAGAGCTTGGAGCAGTTTAAGTCATAGTATGAGGGGAAGATAGATTGAGGGAGAGAGTTCCAGAGCTGACTTGTTGAGTACAATAAAGACTGGGGAAACGGTTCACTCTTGGGTTAAAGAGTTAAACAAAACTGGGGACTGGAATGTGTTGAAAGGTGGGTGTCTCCTACTCTCAGTAAGGGAAGAGGTACCGTATACACTGAGAAAGCCCTGAAGAACATTGATTATTGTAATAGTGGTAGAAGAATGAGAGACAACATTGCGGTGTGTAGAGAGATTGTAGGATATTGGTAAATTGATACATTTATATCATTCTTTAAGGGGAGATTTCCACTTGAGAGATTGTTTTCTGGACCCCTTTCTCCCTCATGTTTAGCCCCATTGCTTTTGATATTTTAAGACGTTCGCCCCGTAATTAAGAATGTTCGCCCCATTTCTGTCAATGTTAAGACCTTTCGTGCAATTTAGGTGTCGATTTTTTCCTGGCGAGCGATAGCGAGCCTGTAATTTAAGAGGAAGCGGCCTTTGGCCGGGACATTTTTCTACCGAAAAATGTACACATTTATCTTGAAAGGGGGCCTAGAGGGTGTAATATTAAGCTTGATGGAGGTCTAGGGAACTAACTAAAAACTTCCCCTTTAACCGTGCAGTACCGGTGACCTCCTCTGCATTCTGTACTGGCTACTATTGAGCCAGTTTATGAAGATTAGAAAGGATCTCTAGCAATAAAAAGGCTTCAAACTAGCTTGATTAGGCCAACTCTTTAAGGGGAGAATTCCACTTGAGGGACCTTTTTCTTGACCCCATTCTCCCTCATGTTTAGCCCCATTGCTTTTGAGATTTTAAGACTTTTGCCCCATTATTTTGACGATTTTAAGAACTTTCAACCCATTTCTGTCAATTGTAAGACCTTTCGTGCCATTTAGGTGTCGATTTTATCCTGGCGAGCGATAGCGAGCCTGTAATTTAAGAGGAACCGGCTTTCAGCCGGGACATTTTTCTACCGCAAAATTTACAAATTTATCTTGAAAGGGGCTCAAGGGGGTGTAATCTTAAGCTTGATGGATATCTAGAGACCAAACTAAAAACCTCCCCTTAAGCTACCACAGATCCTTCCTAAGCTGCATATATTCGTCTAAATATAGCTAGAATACAATTAAAAAGACGTCGCCGGTACAGAAAGAGTTAAGGGGAGGTATTCAGTTTATTCCCTAGACCTCCATCAAGCTTTAAAATACACCCCCTTGAGCCCCTTTCAAGATAAATTTGTACATTTTTCGGTAGAAAAATGTCCCGGCTGAAAGCCGGTTCCTCTTAAATTACAGGCTCGCTATCGCTCGCCAGGATAAAATCGACACCTAAATGGCACGAAAGGTCTTAAAATTGACAGAAATGGGTTGAAAGTTCTTAAAATCGTCAAAATAATGGGGCAAACTTCTTAAAATCTCAAAAGCAATGGGGCTAACCATGAGGTAGAAAGGGGTCAAGAAAAAAATCCCTCAAGTGGAAATCTCCCCTTAAGTAAGCCTCTTTAGATTTACAAAAGAGCACAAATTAGTTGCATTATTGTATGTCCACAGCACACAATGGGAGTTTGGTGGAGTAATGGAGATATATGCAACAATTAACCCTCTTAACTTACACTTGTCCTTCCGAAACTGAAAAATATCGTTTAATGATAGCCAAAATGAATGTAAAGTCAGAAAATAAAGTAAGAATCGTGTCATTGTATACTGAAAGGGTTAATTGCCGTATCGTACTAATTGGACACTCGCGTATAAACTGTTCTACCCTAGATGTCTGATTAGTGTTCACGCATATCTGTGCTACATGGAAAAAACTCCCTTGTAAAAGTTGTAGTTTTTAATGTGGTCAACTTAACTCCTTCAGTATTGAGGACCCATTTAATCCTAGTATCTGGCTATCAACAAACTATTTTATTTGGTTTAAGAAGGAATTCCGGAAGTGGTCAGAGGGTTGCTTGAGATAGTTTACCGGTACCTCTTTGATCCTTAGAGGGCCTTTCAGAGCTGAACAAAATCGTCTATTGATAGCCTGAATAAATCGGAAATAATAAGGCGTACTAACACCGAAGGGGTTAATAAGGAGGTATAGATTGGTGGTGTGCAGGCCGCGAGTGTCAACAGTTATCTCCCAGAAATGGACCGCAAGCCTCATAGGGGGGGGGGGGGTCATGTGGAGTGATAGAGATAGAAGGGAACTAATTTGGGATTCTGAGCAAAGGTAGATAAGGCGGAAGATGGATGGTGGGGGGAGGGAGAGGAGAGGAGGAAAAGAGGGGGGGGGGAGTGGGAAGGAAGAGGGGGACGGAGTAGGGGAAGGAGGAGGAGTAGACTTAGGCGGACGGAAAGAAAGGCAGGGAAGTGAAGATGAGGAAGAGGAGAAGGAAGGGGAGACGACAAAGGAGAGGAAAAGAGTGTGAGAGCCGGGGAGGAAGAGGAAAGGGAGGAGGGAGAGTAAAGGAAGGGAAGAGGGAAAGTAGACTGAGGCGGAGGGAAGGAAGGGAAGGGAAGAGAAGGAAAGGGGGTCGGGGTTGTTGAATAGTAGACAAAGGGTTATGGGGGGAATGGGGAAGTAGAGACGGAGGGGAAGTGGAGGAATGGAGATGGGAGGAATGGGGAAGTAGTGAAGGAGGGGAAGTGGAGGAAGAGAGATGGGGGGGAATGGGGAAGTAGTGAAGGAGGGGAAGTGGGGGAAGTGGAGGAAGGGAGATGGGAGGAAGTAGTGAAGGAGAGGAAGTGGAGGAAGAGAGATGGGGGGAATGGGGAAGTAGTGAAGGAGGGGAAGTGGGGGAAGTGGAGGAAGGGAGATGGGAGGAAGTAGTGAAGGAGAGGAAGTGGAGGAAGAGAGATGGGGGGAATGGGGAAGTAGTGGGGGAAGGGAGATGAGAGGAATGGGGAAGTAGAGAAGGAGGGGAAGTGGAGGAAGGGAGATGGAATACAAAGGGAAAAAGGAGGAAAAGGAGTAGAAGAACAGACTGATGAGAGGGGTAAGGGGGGCCGAGCAGGAAGGGGGGCCGAGCAGGAAAGGAGGGAAAATAAACTGAACAATTGATGGGTATTGGAGGAGAAAGGTAGATGGGATAGATCATCAAGTTACAGGCCTCTATAGTTTTTATTTATTTTTTCATTATAGGTAGGCCAGAAATCTCACCCTTTAACTTCTATAAGACATATACGACTAGCGTAATCGAGCTAATTATTTCTCCCATTTAGGAAGGGTTCGCCAGGGAATAGGTGTGGAAATATACAGCCCATTTGCTTAATCCTTGTTTGAGCTACAGAGGCTAGGGTTCACGATTTTTGGCCTACCTATTTGGAACAGGTTATAGCATGCAACCCTAGACCCCATGACTTACAACCTGGGGTATTGCAAGCTTCCCACTGCAAAGATATGAGAGGGGAGGATAAGCCACTTGAGGAGGATGACGCGTTTTGACAGATTATTCTAGCTATTATTAGAACATTTTATTAAGCTTAGGAAGAACTTGTAGGAGTCAGAGAGTTAATTGAGATAGTTTTTACTCATTTAACTCTTAGATGTCCTACCTAAATATAAAAATTTCTAATGATAACTGAAAATAAACTGTAAACATGCGTCCTCATATACTGAAGGAGTTAATTTAAGGGGAGGCTTTTAGTTTGTTCCCTAGACTTCCATCAGTCTAAAAATTACACTCCCTTGACCCCCTTTCAAGATAAATTTGTACATTTTTCGGTAGAAAAATGTCCCAGCCGAAGGCTCATTCCTCTTAAATTACAGGCTCGCTATCGCTCGCCAGGAAAAATCGACACCTACATGGCACAAAAGGTCTTAAAATTGACAGAAATGGGGTGAAAGTTCTTAAAATTGACAAACTAAAGGGGCGAACGTTTTAAAATCTCAAAAGCAATGGGGCTGAATATGAGGGAGAAAGGTGTCAAGAAAAAAATCCCTCAAGTGGAAATCTCCCCAACCTATAGATCCTTTCCTACCCTAGCTAACACTAACTTTATTATGTTACCTAACCTAACCTTACGTAAGATAGAAGACAATGCTGTTATACATTTACTTCTTCTATAATAGGGAACAGTTTTAAGTTAGCTATAATAAAAGGTAAAGTATAAACCTATGTCAATCCTTCTCTCTCTCTCTCATCATGCAATTT
>CM064576.1:16537485-16543464 GCA_032716605.1 Paralithodes platypus | reverse complement strand
CGAAAACACCGACCCGTGGTAATAACGTTCTTGACATTGTACTTGCAACAAAAGAAGAATTAATAGAGAATTTAAATGTTGGTGATGAATTCAGTAACAGCGACCATCGTACGATAACTTTCACTTTAAACTTTACTAGTAACGAACCAAATAGTAGCATCGAAAAAGTCCCTAATATCAAGAAAGCAAACTTTCATAAACTTAGAGCTATGTTTAAAGAAACGGACTGGAGCTTTTTAATTAACAATAACGACATAAATACATACTTGGAAGTTATTCGAAACGCTTACCTAAAAGCAGTGCAAGACTGCATACCATCGAAAATACGGCGTCTAGGCCATAATAATACGCCGCAAATGGTGGAATAAAGATATTTCAAACTGCCTGCTTGCTAAAAAATTTGCTAATGATAGATTAACATCCTCACAAAATGATTGAAGAACTGGTGAAATTTGTAGTGCTGCGACGCAGAGCCTAGAAGTTCATTAAGCAAAGTAAAAAGACCCTAGAGTTACATTATTGCGAATCAAAGTAAAACAAACCCGAAAGAATTCTATAGTTATATCAGAAAGAAAAAAGTAGTTACTTCAACTGTTGGACGTTAGTCGATGAAAATAGAGAATACGCCAAAGACGAAGTACAAATGAGTAATGCCCTCAATACCTTCTTTGCATCAGTTTTTACAACAGAAGACCTCAGTGATATCCCTACACCATCGCCGATTCAGATTGATAATTCAGATGTTCTAAGCAATATCACCGTTACAGAGAGAGAAGTATTGAATTAAGGATGAGCTCTCCAAACCACTGATATTACTATTCAATAAATCCTTGCAGTCTGGAACTATGCCTGATCAGTGGAAGATAGCCAACGTAACACCGATATTAAAAAAAAGGCAGCAAATCCCTACCCAGTAACTATCGTCCAATTAGCTTAACCTCAGTTGTATTTAAAATGCTAGAAACGGTCATAAGAGACAGACTTGTAAATCACTTAGAGGAAAATAACACACTTAAAGATACTCAACAAGGCTTTCGTAAAAAACTTTCCTGTTTAACAAACCTCTTAGACTTCTTCCACGATATCCTCAACCTCTACGATGAGAGTAAAGCTGTAGATATTATATACCTTGATTTTCAAAAGGCCTTTGCCAAAGTTCCCCACAAACGTTTACTGCTAAAACTAAAAGCGCATGGAATACAAGACGGTGTGTTGAAATGGATAGAAAATTGGCTCAGCGACAGAAAGCAAAGAGTAGTCATAAACGGTAAGGCATCTAAATGGACCAATGTAAGTAGTCGGGTACCCCAGGGATCGGTACTAGGACAAATTCTCTTTCTAATTTACATCAACGACATAGATGAGGGTCTCACCTGTACAATCTCAAAATTTGCTGACGATACAAAAATTACAAATAGCGTACTCTCAAAAGAACAAGTTGACGATATGCAACACAATCTAGATAAATTGTCACATTGGGCCCAAATTTGGCAAATGAGTTTCAATGCGGATAAATGTAAAGTACTACATATCGGTTACCTAAATGAGAAAGCAAACTATTCGATGAATGGCACTCAGCTTAAGAATGTAAACAGAGAAACCGATCTGGGAGTAACAATATCGAGTACGGTAACCTCAAACCGAGTCAACAATGTTCAGAAGTTGTTAAGAAGGCAAACAAAATAATTGGCTTTATAGGCAGGTCATTTGAGCATAAATCCAAAGACGTTATCCTAACCCTTTACAATTCCTTAGTCCGCCCTCTTCTGGAATACTGCGTTAAATGCTGGTGCCCTTATTACCAAAAAGACATAAACAAGCTAGAACGAGTTCAACGTAGAGTTACCAAAATGATACCTAGCCTAAAGAACAAACCATACGAAGAGCGTCTTAGAGACTTAAATCTATTTTCCTTTACCCAGGCGCAGATTAAGAGGTGACTTAATTCAAGTGTTCAAAATCATCAAAGGCATCGACAATATGAACTGTAGTAAGTACTTCACTATCGACCAATCTAATTACACGAGGGGAAACGGTTGCAAAATTATTGGTAAATCTTTTAACTCACACGAATCTAAGAATTTCTTTTTCAATCGAGTTGTCAACATGTGGAATGGGCTTCCCCGAGACGTTATAGACTGCAGCACCGTTGATTCATTTAAACTCCGCCTAGACAAATATCTCGCATCAAACCCGCGACTTACTGCGTTTTGTAAATGAATAACTTTATTTTATCCTCCCCTCAGTTACTAACCCATCTGTCCCCTACTAACTTCCTAGTCCTGCCACGGACATTAGTTCCAGGGCAGTAGTTCCCTTTCCAATGTTCCCTTACCCACTCTAAACCACTGTTTGGACACTTGATCCTCAGTGTTTTGGAGGACAAGCAGCCTAGAAGGGTCACTAGATCTGTTGTTGCTTGATTTCCTTTGTACTCCTTTGTACATATATCATGACATTAGGGGTCCCTCTTAATATACAACAGGTGGTATACAGGTGAGACAACCGTGGCTAACACACCATAATCACTTAATTGCTGACAAATGGGGATACGGATTACTAACAAACCAAGACCTGTTAGATATAATCTTGTATGTATGCATGTATATACTTGGGCACATACTCCATAGCTGGGGGGTGGCCAACTCGAGACAGAGCCCGAACAGAAACAACGTTTAAAGTTCCAGTTCTTAGGGTCCGGGACCACTTTTGCGTTCCCTCGCCCCTTACTCTGTCTTGTCTAGTAGGTGAATTTTACACGGGGAAGAGGATTCCTATCCCCCTGCCCCCAGAAGGGTAAAGTAGGACAGTAAAAGAGACAGACAGAAAAGGATAAGGTTGGGTGGAGGATGCCAAACCTCACTCTGGATAGGACCAGCCCTCACCCTATATATATTCTTATTTTAATAATTTGTTTTCATTGAGAGAGTACAGACGTGAACCATAATAGCTAGGCACCCACTTAAGTGTGTATCGAACCCAAAGCGGCAATATAAGGCTCTAGTATATTTCACAGAATTCAGAACGTGGCTTTAAGGGAGGGTAGTGGTTAGTTTTTGGTATATTTATTTAGGCATTCATATATTTTTTAGTTTCCTCGCTAGACCTCCATCAAGCTTAAAAAAACAACAACACTCCCTATACCCACCTTCAAGATAAATGTGTACAGTTTTCGGTAGAAGAATGTCCCGGGTAAAGGCCGCTTCTTCTAAATAATACAGGCTCGCTATCGCTCGCCAGGAAGAAATTCCATGTCAAAATGGAAAGCACACTCAGTTACAAGACCCACATAATCACAAGATACATACTAGGAAGCACAAGACACCATCACAAACCATGCACTAATAATCAAAAGGCATATACTCGCAAGCACAAAGTATCCTCTTAAAGGCACGCACAGCAGCTCACAAGCACAAGACACCATCACAAACCATGCACTAATAATCACAAGGCATATACTCGCAAGCACAAAGTATCCTCTTAAAGGCACGCACAGCACCTCACAAGCACAAGACAGGCAGCGCCTTTAGATAGCCCGTACAGCTGTTTATAATGAGGCATCAAACACTTCGATAGTTAAAGTTACTGTTTTCTTGTGTATTTACTGTTAAAGGAAGTTTTTGCTATTGGATTGATAGTAATCGGTTCACTTTTGTGTTGGAAAGTTGAACAGGAAAGGAGTGGGAATGTGTTGAAAGACAAGTACCACCATCTCCGTAAGGGAGAGAATACTCTGGAGTACATTGATTATTGTAATAGCGGTAGGAGAGAGAGAGAGAGAGAGAGAGAGAGAGAGAGAGAGAGAGAGAGAGAGAGAGAGAGAGAGAGAGAGAGAGAGAGAGAGAGAGAGAGAGAGAGAGAGAGAGAGAGAGAGATAGAGAGAGAAAGAGAGAGAGAGAGAGAGAGAGAGAGAGAGAGAGAGAGAGAGAGAGAGAGAGAGAGAGAGAGAGGATATATCTAAGGATGAGCAGGGCATAAAGAGTAGATAAGTTTGGATAGGAGATACAATGGCCATGACATTTATCGTAAAAGAAATAATACAAATGACTGGTAGAAGTTATCAGCGACAGAGCTATAAATGAGGAATTTCATATTATGATTATGAAGTTTGATCAAAATTGAAGCATGGCTATTGGATAAGGTAAACAAAAATATATATATATTTATAAGTATATATATATATATATTCTGTGACCCTATCTCCTTCTTGCTTAGCCCCATTCAATTAAATATTTTAAGACGTTCGCCCCATTAATTTTGGTGATCTTAAAACCTTTTGCCCCATTGCTTTGTCAATATTTAGATCTTTCGTGCCATTTGGGGGTCGATTTTTTCTGGTGAGCGATTGCGAATTTCGGGCGGGACATTTTTTCTACTGAAAAATGTACAAATGAGGGGTCTTGGGGGATATTTTTTAATCTTGATAGAGGTCTTGGGAGAAAATATTATATATATACATAAATGGACAAGTAAATACAAATCTCCCCTTAATGGGGTAATAAAAATACAAATATGATAAACCCACTCCCTTTTGATCCTCTCCCCCCCCCCCCCCTATCTAAGGACCTAAAGACATAGGCAAAATAAAGAATAGGGTAATAAAGAGGACATAGACCAAATAAAGAGTAGGATAATAAAGAGGACATAGACCAAATAAAGAGTAGGGTAATAAAGAGGACATAGACCAAATAAAGAGTAGGGTAATAAAGAGGACATAGACCAAATAAAGAGTAGGGTAATAAAGAGGACATAGACCAAATAAAGAGTAGGATAATAAAGAGGACATAGACCAAATAAAGAGTAGGGTAATAAAGAGGACATAGACCAAATAAAGAGAGCAGGTAATAAAGAGGACATAGACCAAATAAAGAGTAGGATAATAAAGAGGACATAGACCAAATAAAGAGTAGGGTAATAAAGAGGACATAGACCAAATAAAGAGTAGGGTAATAAAGAGGACATAGACCAAATAAAGAGTAGGGTAATAAAGAGGACATAGACCAAATAAAGAGTAGGATAATAAAGAGGACATAGACCAAATAAAGAGTAGGGTAATAAAGAGGACATAGACCAAATAAAGAGCAGGGTAATAAAGAGGACATAGACCAAATAAAGAGTAGGATAATAAAGAGGACATAGACCAAATAAAGAGTAGGGTAATAAAGAGGACATACAGTAGACCAAATAAAGAGTAGGGTAATAAAGAGGACATACCAAATAAAGAGCAGGGTAATAAAGAGGACATAGACCAAATAAAGAGTAGGGTAATAAAGAGGACATAGACCAAATAAAGAGTAGGGTAATAAAGTGGACATATACAACATAAAGAGTAGGGTAATAAAGAGGACATAGGAACATAGACAAAATAAAGAGTAGGGTAATAAAGATGACAGACCAAATAAAGAGTAGGGTAATAAAGAGGACACAGGCAACATAAAGAGTAGGGTAATAAAGAGGACATAGGCAACATAAAGAGTAGGGTAATAAAGAGGACATAGACAAATAAAGAGTAAAAGTATACAGCGGTGTAATACCCGAGAAAGACTCTATAAGCCTGATGGAAATATTAGGCAAGGGGCTTAATGGGATTATATAGATAAACATATATATACCCACTCCCATTTGATCCTCTGTCCCCCACTCTAACCCCCCCACCCCCCCACCCCGCCGCTTCCCGTCTCTCTCGCAGTCTCCTCCCTCTCTTTTCCTATCTTTACTTCCCTATCTACCCTCGGCTTCTCTCAATGTCCCTCCATCTTCTCTCTCTCTCTCTCTCTCTCTCTCTCTCTCTCTCTCTCTCTCTCTCTCTCTCTCTCTCTCTCTCTCTCTCTCTCTCTCTCCTGCTTTGCTATCCTTGCCTTCCACTTTGTAGCAAATTCTATTTTAGCATTAAGTCCAGACGGCCTAGTAGGGACCGCAAGGTCTGTGCAGTCTGTGTATCTAACTATCCCTCTCTCCTTCTCCTCTTCCTCCCCCTTT
>CM064576.1:16497485-16534985 GCA_032716605.1 Paralithodes platypus | reverse complement strand
GGGGAGGTTTTTAGTTTGTTCCCTAGACCTCCATCAAGTTTAATATTACAGCCCCTAGACCCCCTTTTAAGATAAATTTATAAATGTGGTTCCTCTTGAATTACAGGCTCGCTATCGCTAGCCAGGAAAACATCGACACCTAAATGGCACGAAAGGTCTTAAAAATGACAGAAATGGGACGAAGCTTGTTAAAATTACCAAATTAATGGGGCGAACGTTTTAAAATCTCAAAAGCAATCGGGCGAAACATGAGGGAGAAAGGGGTCCAGAAAATATTCCCTCATGTGGAAATCTCCCCTTAACCCTTTCAGTGTTAGGACGCCTCTTTTCCACTTTCTTCAGGCTATCATTAGACGATTTTATTCAGCTTTGAAAGACCCTCGAAGAATAAAAGTGGTAAAGTATATCTCAGTTAATCCACTGACTAATAATGCCTTCCTAAGCTAAATAAAATCGTCCACTGATAGCCAGAATACATGGAATAAATGCGTCCTCAAATACTGAAGACGTTTAGGGAAATGTACAAACACAAAAATACACTGTAAAGAAATTTGGAAAGTCCCTGTTAGCCACACACTAAACAATGATGGGTATGAAAGGGGTAATTAAAGTGTCCACAATAGTCTACTCATATAAAGGTTTAATAACGGCAATTAACCCATCTAAGGCAAGGACAGAACAATAAATTACTATCAATATATCCAATGATCGTGTATATTTAAAAAACAAATTTCGACCCTTCATTTTTTACAGCGCAGATTTCAACATAACGATTGAAAGTTAAATCATTATCCCCAATGATCTTGTTCATACATTTTTCTCGCCTCTTGATTTTTTTGCAGTCCATATTTCAATATAATAAACCCATCTATTATAAAGAAAGAAACGTGAATCACTATCAATATACCCAATGATCTTGTATAATTGTTTGTTTTACCTTTTTCGTACAGTCCAGATTTCAATATAATAAACCCATAAAATATAAGGATAGAAACGTGAATCACTATCAATATACCCAATGATCTTGTATATTTTTGTTCTTGCCGTTTTCTTGCAGCCCAGATTTCAATATAATAAATCCATCTAATACAAAGACAGAAAGGCGAATCACTATCAATATACCCAATGATTTTGTATATTTTTTCATACCTATTTTAGACCCATGATTTCTTACAGTGCAGATTTCAATAAAATAAACCCATCTACTACAAAGATAGAAAGGTATGTATATCACCATCAATATACCCAATGATCTTATATATCACCATCAATATACCCAATGATCTTGTATATCTTTATTCACTCCTTTGTTCGATCCTATATTTGTTATTGCAGTTCATAATTAGGTGCATTGGATCCGAATCAGAACACTCGGTATTTTTTTTTTGGGTTAACCCCTTTAAGATTATGACGCGTTTTGACAGTTTATTCGGGCTATCATTAGACGATTTTATGCAGCTTGGGAAGGTTCTGTGGGATTTAAAAGGGTAAAGACTATTACCCTCGGACTTCCAAATACCCTTCCTAATCTTAGCAAAATCGTCTAATAGAAACAACTATCATGAAAGACAGAAACATGCACCAGGAAAGGCAAACATGAATTGTAAGAGGCAGAAGCGCGCCTCTATAACTTTAGAGAATGAGTTGCATTCTTAGCCCAATTTTTTTTTTAAGCAAATGAGATGGAGAAGTTAGTACATTTGGTAACGCCGAGATCAGTCACCTCAACAAAACCCTAACCTAATTTGATCTGTAACATTACTTATCCTGTCCTAGTCTATTTTACTGTAACTTTAGTGCAAGTTTGTACTCCATGAATATTAAGTCTAGATAAATAATAATGGAACTTTAATGTGTGTATGGAGGGAATCAAACAGCAAATAAGTTGTGTTCCTCTATAGCTGCCACATCTTGGTTGCATAATATAATTTCCCTACTCGCTCCCTTCAGTGCCTACATTAATAAACAACCCCCCCCCCCCTCTCCCTATGCGTCGCCACTGCACCGCTAAAAAATTAAAGATGGCGTCATAATAATGGTAAAATAAACCGAATTAGCGACAACAAGTAATCATACTTGGCGGCAGTAAGGAAGACATTAAGATTGCGAGCTGCATCCACGGTCTTTAATTAAACCGTAGAGAGGACGAAATGGCGCGAGCTTTGTTTACACTTTTTTGGCGCTATTTTTTTTTTTATCACGCGTTGTTTCCGGCACATTTTTTTGGCGCCTTTTTTCTTTCTCCACGCCCGCCGCCATATCCCCAATTATACGTCATATCTAGCCCCCAACTCGCGGCCGTAAAATTACGTGTCTGGATTTTTTGCATGTTATTAAGAGTTTGAAGTGGCCGAAATTGTGGTTGAATTATATACAATTTCTTGAATCTGACGGATATTGCGGGTTTGGCAAGGGTGGTAAAGGGTACGAAGTTAAGAGAAGCCGTTTGTACCGAGTAGTATTAACACTTTTTTACAGTAGCTTCAATCTTGATAAATTTGCGGTGTTAATTCTTTCAGTACGATAAAAATGATATAATTTTATTCTGGCGACCTAATTTTTTCGGTAGATAAATGTTTTGTCCAAAGGGCCGGTTCCTCCTAAATTACAGGCTCGCTATCGCTCGCCAGGAAAAAAAGAATCGACACCTAAATGGCACAAAATGTCTTGAAATCACCCAACTAATGGGGCTAAACATGAGGGTGAAGGGGGTCCATAAAAAACAAAGCGTCCCCTTAATACAGTGAAATAATGACGCCTTCTTCTTGATATGCTTAATCATGAAGTTCCAAATATTGGTTGTGGGCTGGTCCTATCAGAATTGGGGTTAAGTGTTTCTTGCCTCTCATTGCTTTATTTTTCTTATACTTAGGTCTACCTTGTGATATCTGTGTTCTGGGCTGTGTTGTCTGGGAATCCCATTATCCAATATATTTTATGAATGCAGGGTAAATATTTCTCTTACTCATTATAAAAGTAGAGGCTATAATTATGTAATGGGTGGATCAAGGGATATTTGTTAATTATCTTTTTATGTAACATTTTAAGTTTCATGACTTAAAGGCTATCACAATAGGCAATTGTTCATTAATTTGAAGATGTTTTCATCGGCAACTTACTGTCATAATGCTAAATTTTTATTTTTTTAAGAAACTCATTTCGGTATTCAAGACGACAATATTAACGTCGAGTGAGTAATTTCGAATGATAGCAGAGCGTCGCATTTCATATTCTAGCTAATTATTATGTTCCTTCCAACAACCAACAATACTCCTAAAATCGATTAATGAAATTTACAAACACATGTGGCAGTCCGTGGACTCGAACCCAGGATGCTCACACCGAAAATCAACACCTTATACATCGCACCACGAAGACAGTTAACAGACACTTCTATTTTGGAGAGAGTTGACGAAGTGAAAGGATCAAATATATCCCCGGCAAGACAGCTTGCTAAAAAAAAAAAAAAAAAAAAAAAATCTATGTGAATGAGGGAGACAAAAGGCATAACTGCCTGCAGCGAGTGCCTCCCCCAGATTTCAAAGAGTGACAGGGCCGAAATCAAGGGACGTTCGAGCTAAAATGCCTGGACACACGGAGTTTGAAGCAATTTAATTCATAGGAAGAGGGAAAGACTGATTCTGGGAGAGTTCCAGAGCTCAGCAGTTGAATAGAAGAAAGTCCGAGAATAGCGTTTCACTCTTTGGGTTGGACAGTTGCACAGAGTAGGGGTGGGCTTGTGTTGCAAGGCGGGTACTACGTAGTACGTACCCTACATAGAGGAGGTGGTATACACTGGGAAAGCTCCGAGGAACACTGATTATTGTAGTAGCGATAGAATAGCGAGAGAGACGCAACATTGCGGCAAAGATAGAGAGATTGCAGAGAGTTGGTGAGTGGACGGGAGTCAATGATACGAAAGTTTTTCCTTTCTACTTTATCTAGGAAAGCGGTATGAGAGGATCCTCCCCACACATGTGAACAATACTCCATACAAGGATGCACTATGCCCCTGTACAGAGCAAGAAGCTGCGCAGGGGTAAAGAACCCCTTGAGGCGGTTGAGCACACCCAGCTTCTGGGAGGCTGCCTTAGCGAGACTGGTGATATGGTCTTTCCAAGTGAGAGCAGAAGAAAAAGAGACACCGAGAACACTGAGAGAAGATGGAGGGTTGATTTTTGTATTTTTGAAGAATAAGGGATAGTCCTCTGGAGGTTCCTGATGGGTAGTAAGATGGATAAATTGAGTTTTGGAAGCATTAAATACAACAAGGTTTTCTCTACCCCAATTGGAAATAGTAGCTAGATCAGAAGATAAGCGTTTTATGGCTTCATTACGTTTGTTTTTGAGGGATTGCTGGCTGGGGCGTTCTAGAAAACTAATTGAGCAGTGTAAGGTAGAGTCCTCTGCATATGAATGGATGGGACTGGATGTACAGTTGAGAAGATCATTTATGAAAATTAGAAAGAGAATAGGAGATAGGACAGAGCCCTGAGGAACACCAGAGTTGATAGGATGAGGAAATGAGCGATGGCCGTCCACAACCGCAGCTATAGAACGGCCGGAAAGGAAATTAAAGACAAAGGCACAGATGGAGGGACAGAAACCGAAGGATGGCAGTTTGAAAATTAAAGATTTGTGCCAGACTCTATCAAAGGCCTTCGATATGTCTAGTGCAACAGAAAAAGTCTCACCGAAGTCCCGAAAGTTGGATGACCAAGAGTTAGTGAGATATGAAAGAAGATCACCAGTAGAGCGACCCTTAAGGAAGCCATACTGGCGATCTGAGAGCAGATTATGAGAAGAGAAATGCTTAAGAAATTTGGAAGCAAGAATAGTTTCAAAAACTTTAGAGATACAAGAGATGAGAGCAATTGGACGATAGTTGGAGGGTTGAGAGCAGTGACCCTTCTTTGGGACAGGTTGAATGAGAGCAAACTTCCAGCAAGAAGGAAAGACGTTAGAGGAGAGACAGAAACGAAAGAGTTTGCCTAGGCAGGGGGTCAGCACGGAAGCACAGTTTTTAAGTACAACAGGAGGAACACCGTCCGGACCGTATGCCTTCTTAGTATTAAGCACAGAGAGGGTAGAAAGTACATCTTTAGAAGAGATTAGGATATTAGGCATAAGTAGGAGAGAGGGGGGTGGAGAGGGAGGAATAGCACCGGAATCATCCAAGGTAGATTTTCTGGCAAAAGTTTGAGCGAAGAGTTCAGCTTTATCAGAGGAAAAAGTGATGGTTGTGCCATCAGTGGAAAAGGGGAGGGAAAGACGAGGAAGAGGAAGAAAAGTTGTTGGAAAGTTTTTTGGCGAGATGCCAGAAAGCTTGGGAAGAGCTAGAGTTGGATAGTTCAGTGCATTGATGAAAGAGTGCTTGGCAAGTCGAGGGAACCTAGCTGCTGCAGAAGGCCAACTGGTCCATAACATTCAAACCCTTCGCTGATTTTATAGCTAACTTAAAATCCCAATCATCATCACCATCACGAACACCAATAGTACCATCACTAACCATCATAACATCACTAAACCACTAACCATAACACCATAACAAACATCACCATCACCACCACCACTCACCATCACCACCATTAACATCACCATCACCACCATTACCGCCACCACGACCACCACCACTCACCATCACCACCATTAACATCAACATCACCATCACCACCACTCACCATCACCACCATTAACATCAACATTACCACCACCACCACCACTCACCATCATCACCATTACCGCCACCACCACCACTCACCATCACAACCATTAACATCAACATTACCATCACCACCACATCATCATCATGAGTCATAAACACCAAGGTGCCCCAGTTTTCCCTAAGAGGAAGAACCTGTGACTAGAGTGCCTGTCGAGTCAACGAGTTTCTCTAGAACCCAACAGTCGTACTCTTGACGTGCAGAGTGATGAATTAAGATTGTCTAGACTCTATAGGAATGGTACTCTGCTGGCAAGAGAATTCGGCCACGGGGAGGGGTCATTTAAATTGAAATAGAAATATGTTTTATTTAGCCAAAAATAATAAATACATTGTAAATAATTACATATTTCCTATTGTTTAGATTAAGGCAGAGCCTTATGAGAGTGAACTCTCTTCAAATTGCACATAGATGTTTTGCCTCGAGTTGAATCTCACAAAAACTGTACTCATATATTGGCTAATACGGTACATAAACACGCTGCACATATACAGTATACAGGCTACCTATATACTGTACACACCTACATATACATATGTACTGCACATGCATTCATAGATACACAAGCACGTACACATACTGTATGTGCACAATTATGCACCCTCATTCATATACAGTTATACAGCGTATATACTTAACTACTTACACACAAACCTGTACATACTTTAGGTCAGGTTAGGGTAAAGATAGGTTAGGAGGATAGGTTATAGGATAGATTAGATTATGTTAAGGGGGATCACCGGTTTTTTTAATCTTTCTCTCTTTTTCTCTCTTTCCCTGGCTTGTATCCATTCGGCCCCATTCAGCCAACTGTTTTAAGACGTTTATCCCCATCCAGGTGTTGATTTCTTCCTGGCGAGCGATAGCGAGCCGAATTAATACAAGCCAAAGAGAGAGGGAGAGACAGAGAAAAAAGCGAGGTGGGCTCCCTTAAGTAAGGTTAGGTTCTTTGAGGAGGAGTTTCTGTTCGGCCTACTTCTCTTATAGGCCTAATCATATTCATAAAACACGAGGACAATAGAAGTCATATAAGGAGGTATGGTGATAGTTTCTTCTTGTTCCTTTGACTTGTGGACCTCCATTGTTTTCATTCTGCAAGTATACCTATATAGATTGAAATAAGAAAGTGCTTTTAAGGGGGGATGGTTCACTTTTTGGTCGATTTTTTAAAAATTTGTTAATTATTTTCCTAGTTTCCTCCCTAGACCTCCATAAAGTTTAAAAAAAACATCCATTAGATCCCCTTTCTAGATTTGCAATTTTTTTTTCTTCAAAATTACAAGCTCACTATCGTTCGCCATAACAAAAAATCGACACCTAAATAGCACAAAAGGTCTTAATATTGACAAGGACATGGGGCAGAAGGTCTTAAAGTCGACAAACTAATGGGGCAAACATCTTAGCATCTGAAAACAAATGGGGCTAAACGTGAGGGAGAAGGGGACCTAGAAAAACGATCCATCTCCCCTTAAAATGAAGTCAATCGGTTGTTGTTGAAATAATGGAGATAGAATACGTCCATTGAAAGAAACTATATTATCCGCTCTGTTAAGAATCGAGGGTACCATATACAAACTGTATACATGATCAATGAGTATATTGATAGTGAAGTACCTTTCCATCATTATATTAGATGGGGTTTTGCTGCCAGTATTGCTTTATATATCATTATGGACACTCGAATTAGCCCTTTCATACCTTCTCTAAACCCGTAATGTTTGACAGTGCACGCCGCTAACTCTCATAAAACCACGAAATACCGTATGACACTCTCCAGATTTTTGCGGGTGAATTTTTCCGAAGGGATCGTTTATAAGGGTCTTTTTGGAGGCAGCGGGGAAATATGCCTTTTGTGGGGCCCGGGGAGTTATCTGGCCCTGTATTGTGGGGATCAGGGGGGGGGGGGGGTGAGAGAGAGAGAGAGAGAGAGAGAGAGAGGAGAGAGAGAGGAGAGAGAGAGAGAGAGAGAGAGAGAGAGAGAGAGAGAGAGAGAGAGAGAGAGAGAGAGAGAGAGAGAGAGAGAGAGAGAGAGAGAGAGAGAGAGAGAGAGAGAGAGAGAGAGAGAGAGAGAGAGAGAGAGAGAGAGAGAGAGAGAGAGTATATATATAGACTCAGCCTCAATGCTTTTATTTCGTAAAAGCTATATAGAACTGTGTACACTCGGATACCATAGTCTCTAGCCCACCCCACCCTGGCACGAGGTGAGGCCAAGACCCTTTCTGAACGGTGGCCCACAGTGATAGTTACGGCTGGAGTTTGGGAGAAAGAGAAACGCACACACGAACACAGCGTGAAGCATTTGGGACAGGATTCGAAGTCTTCAAATGCTTCACACTGTGCTCGTTTGTGTGTTGCCCTCTCTCCCCCTTTCACCATCACGGTGGGCCGCCATCCAGAAAGGGTCCTGGCCTCACCTTTTGCCAGAGTGGGGTGGACTATGGTATCCGAGTGTACATCGTAAAAGTAGTGTGATACACATTTATCTCATAATTGGTTCACGGTCATGCATAAAAGTAATTCTAGGCTTTACTGCATCAATGTCATTTTTTATTAAGCAATCTATATTATAATTATTCAATACAGATAATAGATAGATAGATCGATACTGTGACCAACTAGGAAATTCACAAAGGTCAATAAAAGAGTGGCGGGTGGGGGAGGGCGGACAGGACGGCTAAAAACAATAACACATGAGAGAGAGAGAGAGAGAGAGAGAGAGAGAGAGAGAGAGAGAGAGAGAGAGAGAGAGAGAGAGAGAGGTATTTGGTGGTACAATTTTAATAAGAGCTGAACCATAGTATCATTAGAGCTACCGTGTATATACTAACAACTACGGAGAAGCCTTATAATTTCAACCACTATAGTCTATTGTTTTACAGCTGATGGTAAATTGAGCCCCTTAGCAACTGATATCTCGAGACTTAGTGGAAATATATGAAACAACTAGGTCTCTGCGTCAAATATATACCAAGCATATATAAATATTATATATTTCGGTACAAAATCTCCGTAATATCCGAAGAATCATGATGAGGCCATGGCAATTTACCTTCAGCTGAAAATAGACAGACTAGGCTATTGTCTATTTTGTTTGTTATAGCCACCAGGCTGTATAGTTACCTCAATTGACCACTTGCGAGTTTCAGGCTATAAGTAAGTTGGAACTATAGACATCGATAGTTAGCAAAATTATTAGTGAAAATACGGTTATACTGTACATATAAATACGGTTATACTGTACATATAAATACGGTTATACTGTACATATAAATACGGTTATACTGTACATATAAATACGGTTATACTGTACATATAAATACGGTTATACTGTACATATAAATACGGTTATACTGTACATATAAATACGGTTATACTGTACATATAAATACGGTTATACTGTACATATAAATACGGTTATACTGTACATATAAATACGGTTATACTGTACATATAAATACGGTTATACTGTACATATAAATACGGTTATACTGTACATATAAATACGGTTATACTGTACACATAAATACGGTTATACTGTACATATAAATACATACAAATAAATACGGTTATACTGTACACATAAATACGGTTATACTGTACATATAAATACGGTTATACTGTACATATAAATACGGTTATACTGTACATATAAATACGGTTATACTGTACATATAAATACGGTTATACTGTACATATAAATACGGTTATACTGTACATATAAATACGGTTATACTGTACATATAATACGGTTATACTGTACATATAAATACGGTTATACTGTACACATAAATACGGTTATACTGTACATATAAATACATACAAATAATACGGTTATACTGTACACATAATACGGTTATACTGTACATATAAATACGGTTATACTGTACATATAAATACGGTTATACTGTACATATAAATACGGTTATACTGTACATATAAATACGGTTATACTGTACATATAAATACGGTTATACTGTACATATAAATACGGTTATACTGTACATATAAATACGGTTATACTGTACATATAAATACGGTTATACTGTACATATAAATACGGTTATACTGTACATATAAATACGGTTATACTGTACATATAAATACGGTTATACTGTACATATAAATACGGTTATACTGTACATATAAATACGGTTATACTGTACATATAAATACGGTTATACTGTACATATAAATACGGTTATACTGTACATATAAATACGGTTATACTGTACATATAAATACGGTTATACTGTACATATAAATACGGTTATACTGTACATATAAATACGGTTATACTGTACATATAAATACGGTTATACTGTACACATAAATACATACAAATAAATACGGTTATACTGTACACATAAATACGGTTATACTGTACATATAAATACGGTTATACTGTACATATAAATACGGTTATACTGTACATATAAATACGGTTATACTGTACATATAAATACGGTTATACTGTACATATAAATACGGTTATACTGTAACATAAATACGGTTATACTGTACACATAAATACGGTTATACTGTACATATAAATACATACAAATAAATACGGTTATACTGTACACATAAATACGGTTATACTGTACATATAAATACGGTTATACTGTACATATAAATACGGTTATACTGTACATATAAATACGGTTATACTGTACATATAAATACGGTTATACTGTACATATAAATACGGTTATACTGTACATATAAATACGGTTATACTGTACATATAAATACGGTTATACTGTACATATAAATACGGTTATACTGTACACATAAATACGGTTATACTGTACATATAAATACATACAAATAAATACGGTTATACTGTACACATAAATACGGTTATACTGTACATATAAATACATACAAATAAATACGGTTATACTGTACATATAAATACATACAAATAAATACGGTTATACTGTACATATAAATACATACAAATAAATCATTCAAACTTGCTATCCATCACAAACGTATGTATTTTGTTTGTATTTATGCTATCGATGTTTATACCTCCAACTTCCAACTATTAATGTTTTTAGCTCCAACTTCCTTATAGCCTGAAATTCACAAGTGGTCAATCGGTTCACTCAATTAAGTACCTGGAACCATATTGTCTGTGTATTCCAAATAGTGTAGCCAGCAGCCATGTTTATTGCCTATAGCAGGGCTATTATGGTTTGGGTTTCTTCTTCTATGTTACCCGGGCCTCTAATACGAATGATATATTAACCCTTTCACATATTTATGACGCAGAGGTTGCCAGATTAGCAATAAGAAATAAAGTTATCTCACTCTTATAATTACCTCTCCAAAATTAGTTTTCTGCCCACAGCTAACTCAAAGACAACTGCAGAGGTTGAAGTAACTAAACTAAAGGTTTCTAAATACCCCTGATGGTAACAAAGGCTTTAAAGTATCCCCAATAGGCTCAAAATCGCGTCATATGTTGGAGAGGGTTAATGTACGGCACACGCCATATCCTGATAATTATAGTCTATTTTTTTCTAAGCTTGCGATAAATTAAAATTTTCCCCATTTTAACTACTTGGCTATTACCCAGTTTATATATGGTGTTTATTGTGAAAACCTGATATTTGTATGATATAAAGCCTTGGCAATGTCATATATTTGCATTCGTTATATATTAATCACTTAAGAAGGACATTTGTTAATCAGAGGGTTAAAGGGAGGTATTTAGTTTGTTCCCTAGACCTCCATCAACCTTAAAATTACACCCCCTCGAGTCCCTTTCAAGATAAATTTGTACATTTTTCGGTAGAAAAATGTCCCAGCCGAAGGCCGATTCCTCTTCAATTACAGGCTCGCTATCGCTCGCCAGGATAAGATAGACACCTGAATTGCACGAAAGGTCTTAATATGGGATGAAAGTTCTTAAAATCGCCAAACTAATGGGGCAAACGTTTTATAATATCAAAAGCAATGGGGCTAAACATGAGGGAGAAAGGGGTCAAGAAAACAATCCCTCAAGTGGAGACCTCCCCTTAAGTGAGATTACCCCTTTGAGACCTAGAGGTGTATTATAAGGTGAAGATTACCCCTTTGAGACCTAGAGGTGTATTATAAGGTGAAGATTACCCCTTTGAGACCTAGAGGTGTATTATAAGGTGAAGATTACCCCTTTGAGACCTAGAGGTGTATTATAAGGTGAAGATTACCCCTTTGAGACCTAGAGGTGTATTATAAGGTGAAGAAAATAGTCTAATGGTAACCACAACAGGATGAATATGACGTCATCGTGTTGAAGGGGTTAAAAGGACGGCACCGGTACTGAAGGGGTTTAGGGGACAGTGGCTGTTTGTTTGGTCTATTAATTCATTTATTCATATATTTATTTAGTTTCCTCCCTAGACCTCCATCAAGCTTAGAAAAACACCCTCTAGACCCCCTTTCAAAATAGATTTGTAAATTTTTCGGTAGGAAAATGTCCCGGCCAAAGGCCGGTCCCTCTTAAAATTACAGGCTCGCTATCGCTCGCCACGAAAATATCGACCCCTAAATGGCACGAAGGGTGCTATTATTGACAAAGAAATGGGGTGAAAGGTCATAAAATGCCCAAACTAATGGAACCAACGTCTTAAAATCTCAAAAGTAGTGGGGCTAATTATTAGAGAGATGGGGGTCCAGAAAAACGGCTTGTCTCCCCTTAATATCTTGACCTCTTTGGCTGAGAGAGGTCACACAAGGCTTGGAAATGATGATGGCTATTATTTGGACCCTAACGATTACACTATTTTCAAGATTATGAGTTCCTTTTGTCACCGGGGGACTCATTGCGGCGATCACTTTGGTCGTAACGATTATTATTGTGGGATTATGAGTTCCTTCTGTGATCTGGGTTTTCATGAGGGCGATTATTTCTCTCGTGGCGATTAACTTCCAAGATTACGAGTCTTCTTTGTGATATTGAGCTCCATTGGTACTGATATTTAGGCAGGCCGTTTGTTTAGATGTAATTTACGTACTTATATTGTATTGTGCTTTTGAATCTTATAGCTACCGTATATTCTAATATTTTTAACCTGGTGATTTTACACTTGACCGCTTTAGGTTTGATAACTGTACTTTGAAATGATTAGCTGGTGGTACTGTGTCAAAATGTCATCTTTCATCCGGGAAACAAAACAAATATATATCTCTATATTTATCTATCTATCTATAGCTATATCTATCTATCTATCTATCTATCTATCTATCTATCTATCTATCTATCTATCTATCTATATCTATCTATCTGTCTGTCTGTCTGTCTGTCTGTCTATCTATCTCTTCAATTATCTCTCTCTCTCTCTCTCTCTCTCTCTCTCTATATATATATATATATATATATATATATATACTGTATATACAGTATATATATATAATATTTTATGCCTATCCGTTCTGGGCGCTCCTGGTGTCTCGAGGTCCATAGCAGCGATGTATTCATATATTTATTATTTTCCTATTGTTGAGCACCGTGGCGATGGATATATAAGATTGCTGGGGGCTTTTGTGGTTCTAGACTCTAGAGTTCATGTAATGGCGTTTTATGGAGTGAACGGAACTGATAATAGACTGTGCAAAATCAAGGGCATGATAAAGGTATACTAGTTGAGTTTATGGTTGCCTATATAACTACATGAGTGGTATATTACTATGGATTACCCCTTTCATACTTTATCTACATCTACAATTTGTAATAGTGTAGATATAAATGATTGCTCTCAATATATATGTTGAGCTTGTGTCACGCAAGCAGTTTGTGGGGATATATTTGATCGGTTACTTATTTCAACTTATGTTCTGGCAAAAAAAAATATATATATAATTAAATTACTTAATAAATGAAGTGAGGTCAAATATAATTAATAATAACAGGGGCCATTTTCCATGCTATACCCTGTTCCAAGTAAGTAGGCCAACACTCTTGACCATTAACCTCAATAACTCACAAACGACTATAGTTATCAAGCTATTATTGATTTCTACCATTTGGGAAGGGGCAGCCAGGGAATAGTTGTGGACACTTACAGTTCATTAGCTCTAGCCCATTCTGAGTTACAGAGGTTAATGTTAAGGGGGAGGTGGTCGCTTTTTCTGGACCCCCTTCTCCCTCATGTTTAGCTTACTAGTTTTTAGATTTTATGACGTTCGTTCCATTAGTTTGGGTTTTGTGAGACATTTCGCCCCATTCCTTTGTCAATATTATAACTTTTCGTGGCATCTAGGTGTCGATTTTTTACTGGCGAGCGAGAGCGAGCGATAGCGAGCCTGTAATTTTAGAAGCAAGAAATTGTTCTGCCGAAAAATGTACAAATTAATCTAGTAGGGGGATCTAATGGATGTTTTTTAAATGTTTGATAGAGGTCTAGGGAGGGAAAAAACACAAAATATATATATATATATATATATATATATATATATATATATATATATATATATATATATATATATATATATATATATATATATATATACCCCCCAAAATAACCACTGTCCCCTTAACCCTCTCAGTACCGGTGCCGTCCCTTTCACTTTATTCTGGCTATTAGACGATTTTATTCAGTCTCAAAGGGCCTCCTGACATTAACAGGCTTCTAACTATCTCCCTTAACCCTTTTTACTCCCACAGATCCTTCTTAAACTGCACAACATCGTCTAAATATAGCTAGATCAAAATATTAAAGATGTTGCCGGTACAGATGGGGTTAATGGCAGGTATTTAGTTTGCTCCCTAGACCTCCATCAAGCTTAAAGAAATAGCCCCCCTCCCCCCCACTTCGAGATTAATGTGTACATTTTTTTCGTAGAAACATGTCCCGGCCAAAGGCCGAGTCCTTTTAAATTATGGGTTCGCTATCGCTCGCTAGGGAAAATTTGATACCTAAATGTCACGAAATGTCTTAAAATTGACAGAAAAGGGGTGAAAGGCCGTAAAATTGTCAAAATAATTGGGCGAACGTCTTAAAATATAAAAATTAATGGGTCCAAATATGATTCGAGAAGGGGCTCCAGAAAAAAAATCCCTTGGGTGAATATCTCCCCTTAACATCCACATACTTTCACAAGCTCCATAAAACCGTCTATTGAAGGCCAAGAAGCTTAATAAATGGCATCGTCGAACTGAAAGGGTTAACCTCTATAGAATTAGGACTCCTTTTGACTGTTTATTTTGTCTATGATTGGACGATTGTATTTAGCTTAGGAATATTTTGTGGTGGCCGGAGAGTTAATTGAGATAGTTTTGTACTCTTTTGATTAAGGGGGGTGACCTGTTTTTGTTCTGTCCTTTTCATCTTTCTCTGGCTTGTATCCATTTGGCCCCATTCAGCCTATTGTTTTAAGACGTTTATCCCCATCCAGGTGTCAATTTTTTACTGGTGAGCGGTAGCGAGCCAGCATATTTTTTATTTTTGTTTGACAGCAGGCTAAATTTGTACATTTTTCGATAGAAAAATTTCTCCGGCGAAGCCGGATTTCTTCATATGATGCTGGCTCGCTATCGCTCGCCAGAAAGAAATCGACACCTAGATGGGGATAAACGTCTTAAAATAGTTGGTTGAATGGGGCCGAATGGATACAAGCCAGAGAAAGAGAAAAAAGGACAGAAATAACAAAAAGCAGGTCACCCCCTTAAGTGATGCGTTAACCCATTCAACACGTTGACGCTTTTCTACCTTTGATTCTGACTAAAATTAGACGATTTTTGTAGCTCAAGAAGAACATGAAGAACATGAAGAACAGTGGGTTTATTGAGGTCGTATTTACCCCTTTGATTCTTAGAGGTAGATTATAAGCTAACGGAACTCGTCAAATGGTAACCCAAATATGTTGAAAATTACGTCATCGTGCTGAACGGGTTAAGTGGGTAGATGATAGACACCAATCGAGCAGGGCAATACCCAGGGGAGGCTTCATAGGCATATATTAAGGAGTTGCTGGAACTCCTGTTTCATTTGTTTGGCTTCCCTCACTATTTCTGTTTCACCTACATAGAGAGTAGTCTAGCTAGCTCTCACAAACATCTCCTCTCATTCATTCCAGTGCACTAGACAAGCATACCACACTTCTCTCCAATACACCAACAAATGCATTACTCAACGTGCCTTAAATTTTTCTCTTTAACCTTTTTTTTGGGGGCGGGGGGGGGGGGGGGGGGGGGTCACTTGCTTGCAGGCAGCCTTCTAAAAAAAAAAAAAAAAAAAAGAGAGATCCTACCTAAATTACATAGACAAAAGATAACCAGCATGAAGTGTACAAAGGCGTCATCATACTGAAAGGGTTAAGGAGGTAATAATGGATGTATTATTATTAGCATTATATTATATTATTAGTATTCCTATATTTTCACCTTCTTGTTCTGCTTCTGCTTAGTAGTAGTAGTAGTAGTAGTAATAGAAGTTGTAGTAGTAGTAGTAGTAGTAGTAGTTGTAGTTGTAGTAGTATTGTTGTTGTTTTGATGTTGCTGTATTGCTTTTTAATTATAAGTGTTTTTGGACCTTAACAGTGTGGCTGATGAAGTAGAATGCATTATAATTTCGAGTAGCCGTTATTAGGCATACATGGACAAGAGCGAGAGAGAGAGAGAGAGAGAGAGAGAGAGAGAGAGAGAGAGAGAGAGAGAGAGAGAGAGAGAGAGACTTTCTGTATGTCGGGATGTAAATTTATGTGTCTGGCTCTCTGTACGTGTGTTTGTGCGTGCATGCGCTTGTGTGTGAACGTGTGTGTGTGTACTTGTGCTTGCGGCAAGCTGTGTACGTGTTCTTGTGTGCCAGCGTGTTGTACGTGCATATAGCTGTGTGTGTATGTGTGTGTGTGTTTGTATACTTGTGCTTGCAGCGAGTTTGTGTATGTATGTTTATGTGTCAGTGTTGTACGTGCATGCAGGTGTGTGTGCGTCTATGAATGTGCGTGTGGGGGTCTGTTCCTGTGTGTGTGTGTGAGTGAGTTCATTTGCGTGGGTTGACTCAGGTATAATTCCGGCAGGTAGGTAGGGGGGGATATGTGCCCAGCTGTCCCCATCACTCATAGTCTCTCTCACTAACTCTAACTCACTCACTCTCTCTCTCTCTCTCTCTCTTTTTCTATATACTGTATATACAGTATATATATATATATATATATATATATATATATATATATATATATATATATATACTGTATATATACAGTATATATATAAAGTATACCTTACATGTTTTTTACTCTCAGCCGGGCTCGAACCACCGACAGTCAGGACGAGAGTCCATACTTTAATCAACTCTACTACGGCGTGATAAAGAATGTTTAACCATTTCATATGTAAATTAAGGAGACGGGAAATCCTACTTGGAGAAAGTATTGCATTTGATACACAAGTCGTAGGACCCACATTCCAGGATACGGTTCAGGGAGTTATACAAATATTCCCACGCAATTCTGGTTGATTTGATTAAATTTAATTATCATCCAGCCAAGCACGAAACTCATAAATATATAGTATATTATAATATAAATATCAATAACAAGTATATATTATATAACACACATTTACCTCACGTTCATTTGTGAGATATACTTAACATGATGTCATGCTGATGGGGTTAACATGATGTCATGCTGATGGGGTTAACATGATGTCATGCTGATGGGGTTAACATGATGTCATGCTGATGGGGTTTTGGCCTAATGCTGAAACAAATTGAAGCAATCACTATGATATATAATATTTTAACATAGTGTGATTCAAACACGTGAACTCATGCTTACTACTCCACAACTATTACCACTCACTCACCACCTCCCACGTTTCATTATTAATCATTATTTGTATTTGTCATTTATCCAGTACCCAACACCTTCTCTTTGCCCAATTCCCTTCAATCACATATTACTATTTATTGGACACACATATTTTCTGTTGTATTAAGGGGAGATTTCCACTTGAGGGAGTTTTTTCTTGACTCCTTTCTCCCTCATGTTTAGCCCCATTGCTTTTCTAATTTTAAGACGTTCGCCCCATTATTTTGACGATTTTAAGAACTTTCAACCCATTTCTGTCAATTTTAAGACCTTTCGTGCCATTTAGGTGTCGATTTTATCCTGGCGAGCGATAGCGAGCCTGTAATTTAAGAGGAACCGGCTTTCAGCCGGGAAATTTGTATACCGAAAAATGTACACATTTATCTTGAAAGGGGCTCAAGGGGGTGTAATCTTAAGCTTGATGGATATCTAGGGACCAAACTAAAACCCTCCCCTTAATCCAGCTAATTACAGTTTATTTACTCGATATCCGATACACATTAACTTTTTATGGACATTCAACATACCGGTGTTTTATATATATATACCGGTATATATATACCGGTATATATATAATAATTATCCGATACACAACCTCATTTTTACACTATTGCAGTCAATTATATTAACTATTTATCTGATGCACAACACTGATCTATCCTCTCCTTTATTTCCAGGTAAGGTTATGGTGCCTCCTAGGTGACGTCACACTGCTCATAAGGTCGCTGGGTGAGTTATTTAATGTCTGATTGAATTTGAAGAATGACGACTTGACTTCATCTGACGTAGTGGTTTTGTATTCAGAGAGAGCTGTTTTCTTTTTATTTGGACCCCATTTTGGTTCCGTAATTATCAAACAATGTGGGAATAATTTAAGTTTGATCAGGTAGAATTTATGTTAAAGAAACAATAAACTGTATAACAGTGTATATCCTGTAACAGTATTTCCGAATATTTTGTATGGGTATGTACAGTCGTTGGAATAAGTTCTTTATCACCCCATCATTTGATAGCGTAATGGTTAGTGTGCGGAATTTCGGTGTGAGTATCCTAGGTTCGAGTCCATGGAGTACCACATCTTTTTATTACAAACATTGATTTCATTAGTTAGGTTTATTTGTAAATTAATTGGTGGGTTGGTGAACAAAAAAAATATGAATAATCAAATCTCAATTACACTTTCCTTTGCATATCGTTGCTAACTGTTAGCGAATTACACGTCTAAACTGGTCCCAGCAATATATAATACTTGCATAATGAAAATCACAGGTTTCTAAAGAACTTATTCCTATGACTGTACATTTTTGAGCTAAGAACACCAGTTGCACCAACATGGCGCAGGTTGACCAAGCTCTGTTACTGTTGGGTACCGTGTCTAATATTAACGTTACGATGTATGACATAATATGTAACGCTTTTAGTACGATAAATATATGTTTTTCTTATTCTGGCTCTCATTAAACAGTTTGATTCAAATTTGTCATTTTCAGTAAGTCATAGTGTTAATTTAGATTTGTATGCCTTTTTGATTCTCAAGTTAAATACGAGTAATAAGTGCGATCTAGAATGAAAGGCAAATTAAGTGCTATCTAGAATGAAAGGCAAATTAAGTGCTATCTAGAATAAAAGGCAAATTAAGTGTTATCTAGAATGAAAGGCAAATTAAGTGCTATCTAGAATGAAAGGCAAATTAAGTGCTATCTAGAATAAAAGGCAAATTAAGTGCTATCTAGAATAAAAGGCAAATTAAGTGCTATCTAGAATGAAAGGCAAATTAAGTGCTATCTAGTATGAAAGGCAAATTAAGTGCTATCTAGAATGAAAGGCAAATTAAGTGCTATCTAGAATGAAAGTCAAATTAAGTGCTATCTAGAATGAAAGTCAAATTAAGTGCTATCTAGAATAAAAGGCAAATTAAGTGCTATCTAGAATAAAAGGCAAATTAAGTGCTATCTAGAATGAAAGTCAAATTAAGTGCTATCTAGAATGAAAGTCAAATTAAGTGTTATCTAGAATAAAAGGCAAATTAAGTGCTATCTAGAATAAAAGGCAAATTAAGTGCTATCTAGAATGAAAGGCAAATTAAGTGCTATCTAGAATGAAAGTCAAATTAAGTGCTATCTAGAATGAAAGGCAAATTAAGTGCTATCTAGAATGAAAGGCAAATTAAGTGCCATCTAGAATGAAAGGCAAATTAAGTGCTATCTAGAATGAAAGGCAAATTAAGTGCTATCTAGAATGAAAGGCAAATTAAGTGCTATCTAGAATGAAAGGCAAATTAAGTGCTATCTAGAATGAGAGGCAAATTACTCCATCATATTGAAGGGATTAACACCTTCATTGTACGATAACGGTGTTTTCAGATTAGGTGGCTACCATTAGGCGAGTTTGGCCAGATTAGAAAGAGATTTTGGACGTTGGATACTGAATTTAAATCCCCCCCCCCCTCCTTGATTACTAGGGATCCCTCCTAAATTGACTAAACCCCGATCACTGATAGTCATAATCAAATGTGAAATACCGTCTTATATACTCATGGGTTTAAGGGGAGATTTCCACTTGAGGGACTTTTTTCTGCACCCCTTTCTCCCTCATGTCTAGCCCCATTGCTTTCGAGATTTTAAGACGTTTACCCCATTAGTTTGGTGATTTTAAGAATTTCCGTCCCATTCTGTTAATTTTAAGACCTTTCGTGCCATTTAGGTGTCGATTTTATCCTGGCGAGCGATAGCGAGCCTGTAATTTAAGAGTAATCGGCCTTCGGCCGGGACATTTTTCTACCGAAAAATGTACAAATTTATCTTGAGAGGGGGTCAAGGGGGTGAAATTTTAAGATTACTGGAGGAGTAGGAAACAAACTAGAAACCTCCCCTTAAGAAGCGATGTTGATGGCAGGATAGTTATGTTATTTTATTCGTGTGGTTTTACATATCAAAATAATAATAATCAGTATTAAAAGGAGGGCAACTAATATATTTTGTATTCATTTCACCACACCACCAAACACCTATGAAATTAATGAAAGCATATAATTATGTGATCCACCGGGATTCGAACCTGGGTTATCACACACAGATTTTTAGACACCTTAACCATTACACCACCAGCACAGATTTGTCCTACATTTTAAACTTAAGATTGCTTATGTTTCAACTGCATAGGTTTGTGTTCAACATTGTACATATACTGTAGACTTTAGTATATATAGACTATTTGGACCATATACTGTAGTTGAAGACGCTGTAAATAATGAACGCTTAATTGTAACAACACATTTACTGCACACGTAAAATGTTAGTCGGTATAATATTATCTATTCAAATTATAATACGGTATCGATTGAAACTTACTACTGTATTACTGTATTACTGTATGTATAATATTTGATACATTTGAGCCCATAATTTTACAATGTATATAATTATAGTGTATCTAATGTAGGTTGCTGTAAAATGTGCTATTTATGTAATATCCATATGTTTACTACAAATGTATTAATCTCAGAAGTTATAGTCTGATTTGTATTTGCTTATGACAAACTGTCATGTCTCCATCGTTATTACTCAACTATAAAGACAAATATGTTGTCAATTATGAACATCTAACATGATGCAGAGACAGAGTAGCTTCACTTGTTCCGTATCGATAAATAAGTTGCAAAGGGATTGCATTCTTTGTCAGGTTAAACAAAAATAAAATTAAAACAAAAAGTCAGAAACAAGTGCCTACATTCGTCTAAAGAATTTCCTGTTGTGACGTTTGCATCCGCATAGTGTTGATCAGATTAGTTACCCAGTCTGCCACCAGAGTCTTAACCCTTACTATACCAGAGAGAGAGAGAGAGAGAGAGAGAGAGAGAGAGAGAGAGAGAGAGAGAGAGAGAGAGAGAGAGAGAGAGAGAGAGTAGGTGGGGTAGTGAGAAAATGTTATCACTACCGGCTGGTGAGAGAGAGAGAGAGAGAGAGAGAGAGAGAGAGAGAGAGAGAGAGAGTAGGTGGGGTAGTGAGATAAAATATTATCACTACCGGCTGGTGAGAGAGAGAGAGAGAGAGAGAGAGAGAGATAGATAGAGAGAGAGAGTGAGTGTGAAAGTGAGAGTGTGGGTGTAAAGGAAATATTGGCCTACTATATTGAAGGGGGGAGGGTTGGTGTGGAGGGGGCTGGCTGATAAAAGAAAGGTGGGGTCAAAGTAGAGCCTGGGGCAGAATTTATATAACTTTGCTTAGAAAGTCTTATTTTATGACCTACCCGAGTTGAAATCTTAAGAAACTATTATAACTGCTAAGCATTATTTTCAGCCAAGATTGGAGCTAGACAATTTATAATAAAGCAGCTTCCAGCAAAATCATAAATCACAACATGTATTTTAAATACAAATAAGCTACTACCGTACTTAATATATTAATATTTATTTTGAGTAACTTATGTTATGAACTGTTTGTTTATCAATTATAATTGACCAATATATACCGGTAACTATATTTAGGATTACATATTCTCCGACAATTGACATTCTCAGATATCTCGCTACGTTTGTGATTCCAGTGATGTTTACAAGCAATATCAGGAAAATTGTAAACACTTATAACAATGCAATATATACCCATAATTTATGAGCCCTCGCGAATAAGAGAGAGAGAGAGAGAGAGAGAGAGAGAGAGAGAGAGAGAGAGAGAGAGAGAGAGAGAGAGAGAGAGAGAGAGAGAGAGAGGCTAAAGTTATCACCTACAGAAGTTTACAGCCTGTGGGGGGGGGGGGGGGAACGTTAAGTAAACAAACAGACAAAGCGACAACAAAAGAGATAATAAACAACGGCTTCTTCTTTCTTACCGTACACACACACACACACACACACACACACACACACACACACACACACACACACACACACACAGCCCGTAGCCTACTAGGTAGAGCTCTCGTCTCACACACGAGGGGTCGGGGGTTCAATCCCCGGCCGGTTCGAGACAAATTGGGCTTGTCTCCTTTCATGTGTTAGCCTCAGTTCACCTAGCTGTAAATAGGTACCTGGAATAAGTGGACGACGTTGTGACGTCCCATCTGGGGTTGGCAAAAATGGTACAAGGCGAGATGGGTATCATATGGTTCACCTAAGCTGATGGCTACCTAAGCCTTCGGGCGAAACGGTACCGTCTATAGTGAGAATGGTACCATACAGATCCACCCTAAGCCTTCGTTTCCGATGTCGCCAATTGGCTAAATACAGACTACACACACATCCACAGCCATTCCAACAGTACATAAAACACTTAACATGCATTTCACGCAATACATTCCCAGTTAAGGAGGCGCGATAATAATGAGCTTAGCTCGCATTGCGTGGATTCCCCTTGACGAACAAGTAACTGAGTAACACACACCCTCTCTCACTTTCACATTATCTCTATCTCTCTCTTCCTCATACACACTCTCTCTATGTATCTCACTCTCACACTCTCTCTCTCTCTCTCACTCACTCACTCACATACACACACACACTGAGTCTCGTATTTCTCTCTCCTGCAGATCTTTTCTTTTTCTGTGTTATCTCCTATCTTCCTCCCTCTGTCCCACCTGTCCATTTTTATCCACATTTATCGTCAGAGAGAGAGAGAGAGAGAGAGAGAGAGAGAGAGAGAGAGAGAGAGAGAGAGAGAGAGAGAGAGAGAGAGAGAGATCTGATACACGCACACCGATTGAAATGTGTGTGGAAAGTAGGCAATCTCCCACGTACTAGATAATATATGAAATTTTAATTATGATTGAGCAAATTTCTTTTAACCAGGTAGGGTGAATATATGAGTTTGTTTTTCTATATACTGTAGGTGTGTGAATTCTCCCTATCAATATAATGACACAAGTGGCCGCAACAGCAGATTGGCGCTGTTTTCCCGCCCTATATATATATATATAGGGCTCAATAGGTGGCGTTCTGAGAGTGAGGGTCTGAGTCTGGAGGGTGAGACGGTGAAGCACTTGAGCGAAGCAACCGGCCGCTTCAGAGATGGAGCTGCTTCGAGCCATGATAGATGCTTCACATGTCTCACTCCCCAGACTGGAACAAGACCTCACGGGCTTCACCGTGTTGAGCGGTGGAATGTACAGGCTCTCAGCCTATGCCCAAGAGGGAGTAGTTGGAATATAGAAAAAAACCAAAAAAACAAAATATATATATATATATATTGATACTCTAGCTTTATCCACAATTGAGTAGCTGTCCAAACAGGAAGAATATGATGTATGTTGACATTTCTATGCTTACCATACATTCCAGGCATTGAATGTAGTTACATTTTATAAAGCAAGGAACATAAAGTAACTATTTGAGATAAGGAAAAGACAGAAGATATAATAAGAGATAAAAGATAGGAAAGAAGAAATAGTAACTAACTGAGATAAAACAAAGGAAAGAACACATTAACTAAATGAGATAAAGGAAAAGATAGAATATAGAATAACTAACTGATATAAAGGAAGGGAAAGAAGTTATAGTAACATAGGGATAAAGAAATGGAAAGCAGAATTAGGAACATAAATAAAGGAAATAATATGATATAGTAACATAGTAGATAAAGATAGGGAAGAAGAAATAGTAACACAGGAGATAAAGTAAAGGAAAGAGGAAATAGTAACACAGGAGATAAAGAAAGGGAAGACAAAATAGTAACACAGGGGATAAAGGAATGGAAAGAAGAAATAGTAACACAGATAACTGAAAGGAAAGGAGAAATAGTAACACAGGAAATATAGAAGAGGAAAGAAGTATAAATAGTACCATGCAGTAGTTAGATAAAGAAAAGAAGAAATAGTGACACAGAAAGTACGGTATAGGAGAAGAAAGAAGAAGAATTAGTACCATACAGTAGTCCGATAAAGACCAGAAGAAATAGTAACACAGGAGATAAGGTAGAGGAAAGAAGAATAATTAGTACCATACAGTTGACGATAAAGGAATGAGGATATAGTACCGTAAGATAAAAGGTAGACAGGTGCGACGTTTAGCTCATCAATCAAGATATTTTTGTGGTGACACGGAAATGCTGCACCTGTCTAGACCACTGACGGATGGTTGGGGAGAGAGAGAGAGAGAGAGAGAGAGAGAGAGAGAGAGAGAGAGAGAGAGAGAGAGAGAGCGATACAAATAACATTATTGGGAATTATTGGGAATGCATAACCAAGAATTTAAATGATAGCTGGACTACCTGTAGATTATGGATGCGTGTTGTGGTTTTATGAGCTCGTGTGTGTGTGTGTGTGTGTGTGTGTGTGTGTGTGTGTGTGTGTGTGTGTGTGTGTGTGTGTGTAATTTAGTCAGTAATGTCCATCCATAACATAGAAGGGTGTCCATAAATTAAGTCCCCCCTAACAATCTATTCACCCTACCACCATTACACACACCCGATGTCCATCCCCCCCCCCCCCCCCCTAAGTTATCCAGCCACAGAGCAAGTTGGAATATTATGGATAAGCTGGCAAACGAGACAGTATTAACCTTTTCAGTACGCATTTCTACACATACAACCATATAGTAAAGAAGTCCTTGCATGATGGTGAGGTAATCCAGATAGTGACGTACGGGAGTGAAACATGGGCGTTGTTGGAGAAGCACACAGCAAGAGTGAGAGGGGTGGAAATAAGTTACTTTAGAAGTGCGTGTAGAGATACATGAAGGGATCGACAGACAGCTGAGGAAGTACGAGAACGGTGTGGTGTGGATGTGGATGTGCTGCAAAGTGTGAAAAGGAACTCCTTGAGATGGTTCGGCCATGTGGTACGTATGGAAAGCTAGAGAATGACAGAGAATGTACGAGAGTGAGGTAGAATTATAGAAAGGGAGAGCAGACCGAAAGTGAGGTGTAAGGATGGAGTTGAGAGGTATATGTGTGTAAAGGTTGTTGGATGAGAAGAGGGACATCGGCTGACAGGGGACTCTAGAGGTGCATGGGGGCGATTCATTCCTGGCTACCCATTTGGGGATGATGGCGTCTGACATTAGATATATTTCTACACATTCTTCCGGTTATCATTAGACAATTGCATGAAGCTTAGGTAGGATTTCTTGGAATAAAACAGTAAAAACTATCCCAATTTTTCATACACTGAATTAAATCGTCCACTAATAGCCAGGATAATCGTCTAAACGCGTCGTATTCCTCAAGGATTAATTTATGTTTACAGTTATTAGTATGTCTTTGGAAATTATAAAATTGCCAAAACACCCTTAAAACCCTGATACAGTATGTTCGGAAAATTGAAATATAAATGTTTATTGCCATAAATGCACGTTTTACAAAGCTGTCCTCGTTTAAGGGGGGTGACCTGTTTTTGTTCTGTCATTTTCTATCTTTCTCTGGCTTGTATCCATTTGGCCCCATTCAGCCTACTGTTTTAAGACGTTTATCCCCATCCAGGTGTCAATTTTTTACTGGTGAGCGGTAGCGAGCCAGCATATTTTTTAAATGTTTTTGGCAGCAGGCTAAATTTGTACATTTTTTGATAGAAAAATGTCTCCGGCGAAGCCGGATCTCTTCATATAATGCTGGCTTGCTATCGCTCGCCAGGAAGAAATTGACACCTAGATGGGGATAAACGTCTTAAAATAGTTGGCTGAATGGGGCCGAATGGATACAAGCCAGAGAAAGAGAGAAAAGGAGAAAAAAAAAAAAAAAAAAGGTCACCCCCCTTAATAGGCAGTTGCTTTTTAGTGTAGCATTTAAGCCATACAACTAATGTTAACCCTTTCATGATCCGATACGTATTTCTTTTCTGTTTTCTGACTATTCATATTATCACCAATCAACCAATTAACTTACAAATATACCTAATTAATGAAATCAATGCAACTAATGAATACGTGTGGTACTCCAAGGAATCGAACCTACTGTAGGATACACCGAAATTCCGCGCATTATATTATTAGACGATTTTATTATAATTATGAAGGGTATATGGAAGTCAGAGGGTTGTTGTTGTTGTTGTTCCCCAAGCTGCCTGGCCGAACAGCCCCAAGGCTCCGAGCAAGGCCAAGGCCATAACCGAGCGCCCCCACAGAACCCTCCCTGCTGACCATAATAAAGCCTGGGTGACCGAAGCCACTCCATGGCGGGGAGCTGAGGAGGGTGCGGAAACGCCCGGGAAACCAAAGCCCCACCCAGGGCCCTGTGCCCCTCAGCAATTATGAAGAGAAAGTCGAGGGGCAAAGGAAAAATGTGACGCTTTGGCTTCCAATCTTGGTAGATTGGGGGGTCAATCCACGGAAGAGACGCCGTCACTTGAGATCTAGAAAATATATAAGTAAAAGGAACAGTCAGAGTAAGCTATGGGTATGGCAGAGATCGCTAGATCATTAGATCGTCAGAGGGTTAAATGGCATAGCTTTTACCCATCTAATTCCCACAAATCCTTCGTAAACTGTATTATATAATATAATGATAGCCAGAATAAACTGTCTAAATGCGTCATGATCCTCAAGGGGTTAACATATATACTTTTTACAGCCTCATATAATCTACATTGAAGCTTCTCTTATGCAAATAATGTTGTATAGCATTTGCGTTAGTGAGGTGGTAGTCGAACAAATGGTTTCAAATTAGATACATATCGTTTCAGAAAAAATATAGGCAAATATTGGTTTGGTAACAGAGTTGTAAATAGGTGGAATAGGCTACCAAGTGCAATAGTGGGATACAAAACGATTGAGAGCTTTAAGATAAAATGAGATAGGCATATGGATGAAATGGGTTGGGTGTAAGGGGGATCTACCGGGTATGGGCCAATCGGCGCTCTGCAGTCCCCCATTTTCCTGTGTTGACCTCTGACCATTTTGGTACGGTCGGTCCTCATGGTGTTAGTGAGCAGGGCCTATAATTAGGCGTTATAATTGGGGTTGGGTGTGAGAGGGATCTGCCTTGTGTGGGCCGATCGGCTTTCTGCAGAATCCCATTTTCTTATGTTCTTATATATATATATATATATATATATATATATATATATTTATTTATACTGTATTTACTCCCAAGTATATGTGAAGATAGATGAGTTACATGAAGTTATGACATGTGTTCCTGAGCCAGACTATGATGACATTTATAAACATTACTGAGAGAGAGAGAGAGAGAGAGAGAGAGAGAGAGAGAGAGAGAGAGAGAGAGAGAGAGAGAGGGAGTACAAAGGAGTACAAAGGAAATCAAGCAACAACAGATCTAGTGACCCTTCTAGGTTGCTTGTCCTCCAAAACACTGAGGATCAAGTGTCCAAACAGTGGTTTAGAGTGGGTAAGGGAACATTGGAAAGGGAACTACTGCCCTGCCACTAACGTGGCAGGACTAGGAAGTTAGTAGGGGACATATGGGTTAGTAACTGAGGGGAGGATAAAGTTATTCATTTACAAACGCAGTCAGTCGCGGGTTTGATGCGAGATATTTGTCTAGGCGGAATTTAAATGAATCAACGGTGCTGCAGTCTATAACGTCTCGGGGAAGCCCATTCCACAAGTTGACAACTCGATTGAAGAAGAAATTCTTAGATTCGTGCGAGTTAAAAGATTTACCAATAATTTTGCAACCGTTTCCCCGCGTGTAATTAGATTGGTCGATAGTGAAGTACTTACTACAGTTCATATTGTCGATGCCTTTGATGATTTTGAACACTTGAATTAAGTCGCCTCTTAATCTGCGCTGGGTTAAAGGAAATAGATTTAATTCTCTAAGACGCTCTTCGTTATGGTTTGTTCTTTAGGCTAGGTATCATTTTGGTAAACTCTACGTTGAACTCGTTCTAGCTTGTTTATATCTTTTTGGTAATAAGGGCACCAGGATTGAACGCAGTATTCCAGAAGAGGGCGGACTAAGGAATTGTAAAGGGTTAGGATAACTTCTTTGGATTTATGCTCAAATGACCTGCCTATAAAGCCAATTATTTTGTTTGCCTTCTTAACAACTTCTGAACATTGTTGACTCGGTTTTAGGTTACTCGATATTGTTACTCCCAGATCAGTTTCTCTGTTTACATTCTTAAGCTGAGTGCCATTCATCGAATAGTTTGCTTTCTCATTTAGGTATCCGACATGTAGTACTTTACATTTATCCGCATTGAAACTCATTTGCCAAATTTGGGCCCAACATGACAATTTATCTAGATTGTGTTGCATATCGTCAACTTGTTCTTTTGAGAGTACGCTATTTGCAATTTTTGTATCGTCAGCAAATTTTGAGATTGTGCAGGTGAGACCTCATCTATGTCGTTGATGTAAATTAGAAAGAGAATTGGTCCTAGTACCGAACCCTGGGGTACCCCACTACTTAAATTGGTCCATTTAGATGCCTTACCGTTTATGACTACCCTTTGCTTTCTGTTGCTGAGCCAATTTTCTATCCATTTCAACACACCGTCTTTTATTCCATGCGCTTTTAGTTTTTAGCAGTAAACGTTTGTGGGGAACTTTGTCAAAGGCCTTTGAAAATCAAGGTATATAATATCTACAGCTTTACTCTCATCGTAGAGGTTGAGGATATCGTGGAAGAAGTCTAAGAGGTTTGTTAAACAGGAACGTTTTTTACGAAAGCCGTGTTGAGTATCTTTAAGTAGTTATTTTCCTCAAAGTGATTTACGAGTCTGTCTAGTATGACCGTTTCTAGCATTTTACATACAACTGAGGTTAAGCTAATTGGACGATAGTTACTGGGTAGGGATTTGCTGCCTTTTTTGAATATCGGTGTTACGTTGGCTAGCTTCCACTGAATCAGGCATAGTTCCAGGACTGCAAGGATTTATTGAATAGTAATGTCAGTGGTTTGGAGAGCTCATTCTTAGCTTCCTTTAGAACTCTAGGCGATATTGTATCAGGTCCTGGCGTTTTATTTACCTTGAGTTTATCTAAACAATTCAATACTTCTCTCTCTGTAACGGTGATATTGCTTAGAACATCTGAATTATCAATCTGAATCGGCGATGGTGTAGGGATATCACTGAGGTCTTCTGTTGTAAAAACTGATGCAAAGAAGGTATTGAGGGCATTACTCATTTGTACTTCGTCTTTGGTGTATTCTCCTTTTTCATCGACTAACGGTCCAACAGTTGAAGTAACTACTTTTTTCTTTCTGATATAACTATAGAATTCTTTCGGGTTTGTTTTACTTTGATTCGCAATATGGAACTCTAAGGTCTTTTTACTTTGCTTAATTAACTTTTTGGCTTTGCGTCGTAGCTCTACAAATTTCACCCGTTCTTCGTCATTTTGTGAGGATTTTAATCTATCATTAGCACATTTTTTAGCAAGCAGGCAGTTTGAAATATCTTTATTCCACCATTTGGGCTTATTATTATGGCCGGGACGCCGTATTTTCGATGGTATGCAGTCTTGCACTGCTTTTAGGTAAGTGGTTTCGAATAACTTCCAAGATGTATTTATGTCGTTATTGTTAATTAAAAAGCTCCAGTCAGTTTCTTTAAACATAGCTCTAAGTTTATGGAAGTTTGCTTTCTTGAAATTAGGGACTTTTTCGATGCTACTATTTGGTTCGTTACTAGTAAACTTTAAAGTGAAAGTTATCGTACGATGGTCGCTGTTACTGAATTCATCACCAACATTCAAATTCTCTATCAATTCTTCTTTTGTTGCAAGTACAATGTCAAGAACGTTATTACCACGGGTCGGCATTCGAAACAAATTGATAAAGCGAACTCTCTTGCAAGTTCGTATACAAGTCATGTCCGGAGTGTGAAGTAAGAGTATCGCCCCACTTGGTCACAGGTAAATTAAAGTCGCCAAAAATTACGGTATCTTGTGAGTTACTTACATCTGCAATTTGTTCGTAAATTTCTCGGTCAGTTTGCACTGATTGAGCTGGAGTTCTGTATATTAACGCAAGTATTATTTTTGTACCTTTATTATTCTTTATTAGCACAAAAGATGTGTCGACGTTCACAATTTGAGGTTTTGACACGAGGGTCGGGTTAAGACTTTCTTTGATATTAAATAAAACGCCACCTCCATTTTTATTTATTCGGCTGTTCTCAAACATTACATAACCGGGAAGTGAATACTCTGATAAAAAGTCTCTATCTTGTGTATTGAGCCAAGATTCTGTTATGCCAATCACATCATAATTTTCTGTAAACACTAGTTCCTCGAAATCTGAAAATTTATTGCGTATGCTACGAGCGTTTGCATAGAAAACCTTTAAAGTTGCGGTTTTAGAACTCGCAGATCATTCTTTCATCGAATTTTTGGTTCTGGTCGGATCTACATTTACATTCATGGCTGTCCTCGGTCCTCGGTCGTTATCCCTGACGGTTTTGAATTTGGGTCGTGTTGGTGGAGCTTTATCCAAATTCGCGGTTCTTGACGGATTAGTATTTAATTCCTTTGTAGATTGCCGTCCTCGCTGTCTTCGGTCCTCCTTCCTGGTTGTCCTGTGCTGAGTCGATTTCTTCTCCGAAAATCCTTCACCGCATCGTTGAGAAGACGCCCAAAACGCGCTGCTCCCACCTGGTTCAGATGAACTCCATCATCCTAGACTCCTAAACTCCATCATTACTAGAGAGAGAGAGAGGGTGGTTTTGCAGGGCGGCAGCATTACTGTCAGTGTTTATGATCTGACGTCAGCATATGGAGAGAGAGAGAGAGAGAGAGAGAGAGAGTGTGAGAGAGAGATAGAGAGTCGTCAATGAAAATTAATTATACCGGTAAAAGCAATCAACAATAGATTTTAACTGATCCCTGAATTGTTTATGTCATTGGACGATGCTATGTTATTTAATGTGGAGAATAATAGAAACGGATGATCTGAAGGTGGAATGAAAACAAATATATTATATATATATATATATATATATTATTATATATCTATATAGTATATATATATATATATATATATATATATATCTATATATATATATATCTATATATATATATTTGTTTTTCATTCCACCTTCAGATCTCCGTTTCTATTATTCTCCACATAAATAACATAGCATCGTCCAATTACATATATATATATATATATATATATATATATATATATATATCCCGTATATATATATATATATATATATATATATATATATAGAGAATATATATGTATATATATATATATATATACATAATATATATACAGTAGCCTATATATGTATACCGGTATATATATATATATATATATATATATATATATATATATATATATAACCTAAATAAATAATAATCCTTCTAAATGTGACTGTGGTTAACATCTTACTAATATATTTTCGTATAAATAATAACGCCTATTTTATCGCGTATGCCCACCTCTATTAACGATTTTCCCCTTTCTATATAATGTATGCTAACATTATATAACATTATATGATATTACTAGAATATAATGTATGTTAACATTATATGATATTACTAGAATATAATGTATGTTAACATTATATGATATTACTAGAATATAATGTATGTTAACATTATATGATATTACTAGAATATAATGTATGCTAACATTATATGATATTACTAGAATATAATGTATGCTAACATTATATGATATTACTAGAATATAATGTATGCTAACATTATAGTATTACTAGAATATAATGTATGCTAACATTATATGATATTACTAGAATATAATGTATGCTAACATTATATGATATTACTAGAATTTGGAAGGATTTGTAAGTTAGGATATGTAGGAAATATTGACTTAATGGAACCGTCTAATGATAGCCATAGTAAAATTAATATCGCATTACTTTATACCGGAGGGGTTAAGGGGAGGTTTTTATTTTTTTCCCTAGACCTCCATCAAGCTTGAAATTACACTCCCTAGACCCCCTTTCAAGATAAATGTGTACATTTTTCGGTAGAAAAATGTCCTGGCCGAAGGCCAGTTCCTCTTAAATTACAGGCTCGCTATCGCTCGCCAGGAAAATATCGACACCTTAATGTCATGAAAGGTCTTAAAATTGACACAAATGGGGCGAAAGTTCTTAAAATCGTCAAAATAATGGGGCGAACGTCTTAAAAATAGAAAAGCAATGGGGCTATACATGAGGGAGAAAGGAATCAAGAAAAAAATCCCTCAAGTGGAAACCTCCCCTTAATTCATTATTATTGAGGATTATGCTTGTTCTTGCTATTGTTAAGCAACGTATTTTAGTTTGTCACCTATGCTAACAAAAAACGCCTTCCCAGAATTCCTTCAAATGTTCGCTATCGTTCGCCCTCCCCCAAAAATACGTCGCTTGAATGGGGTGAATTATCTTATTGTCGCCAAACGTTTGGGATGAAATGTCTAAAAAAATCTCTCCAAAGGCATGGAGTGAAACAGGGAAGCTCCAAAAAGACCTCCCTCGGACCAAATAGGGTTACTCAATATACTTAAAATTAACTGTAGGAGACTGTCAGTGGCCACAAGAGAAAAGCTAATTCAGTATTACGGATTCGTAGCTTCATATAAGAGGGGGGGGGGGGGGAGAGGGGGGTTTCTGGACCCTCTTCTCCCTCATGTTTAGGCCCCCTTAGTTTTCAGATCTTGTTAAGACTTTCGGCCCGTAAGTTTGGCGATTTTAAGACATTTCACCCCATTTTTGTTTTTCAATTTTAAGACCTTTCGTGTTATTTAGGTGTCGATTCTTTGTCCTGGCAAGCGATAGCGAGTTCTTCCTAAGCTGAATGTAATCGTCTAATGATAGCCAGGATTAACTGTCAAAACGCGTCATGATCATAGAATTTAGTTAAGGGAGCCCACCTCGCTTTCTCTTCTCTTTCTCTCGCTCTCCCTTTGGCATGTATCCATTTGGCCCCATTCAGCCTACTGTTTTAAGACGTTTACCCTCATCCAGGTGTCAATATTTTCCTGGCGAGCGGTAGCGAGCCAGCATACATATATTTGTTTTTTACAACAATCTAAATTTGTAAATTTTTCGATAGAAAAATGTCTCCGGCGAAGCCGGATTTCTCCATACAATGCTGGGTCGCTATCGCTCCCCCGGGAGAAAAAGACACCTGGATGGGGGTAAACGTCTTAAAACAGTTGGCTGAATGGGGCCGAATGAATACAAGCCAGGGAAAGAGAGAAAAGGAGAGAAAGATAAAACAAATAAACGGTGACCCCCCTTAACCCTTTCGGTACACAATGCGCCTTTCTGGACATTATCTTAGCTGCCATTAGACGATGTTAGCAGGTTTTGGAAGGAACTGTGGTATTTAACGATTTAATTAAGATCATTTATTTCTCTTTAATAAACAAGAGACCCTTCCTAAGCTGATTAAACTCGTCTAATGTTAGCTAGAAGGAAGACGGTATGACGCCATCTTATGCAGAATGGGCTAAAAATAAGCAGTCGGTCTTAACCCCTTCTTTACCGGCGACCTCCTTGTAACAACTGTCTGGTTACTATTATGAGACTTTATTCAGCTTAGAAAGGGCCTCCAGCAATTAACAGGCTTCGAACTACCTCACTTGACCCAGTTCAATACCACAGATCCTTCTTAAACTGCTCAAAATCGTCTAAATATAGCCAGAATTAAATGAAAATAACGTCCCCGGCACAGAAGGGGTTAATCCGTCACCGAATTATGGAAGTTGCTTTACGCTTTTTATTTGTTCATCTTTACTCCAGTTATCATCAGGCGATTTAAGGGGAGGCAACTAGACCGTTTTTCTGGACCCCCCTTCTCCCTCATGTTTAGTCCCACTAGTTTTGAGATTATAAGACGTTCGGCCCATTAGTTTGACGATTTTAACACCTTTCGCCCCATTTCGTTGTCAATTTTAAGACCGTTCGTGTCATTTAAGTGTCGATATTTTTCTGGCGAGCGAAAGCGAGCCTGCAATTTTAAGAGTAATCGGCCTTTGGCCGGGACATTTTTCTGCCGAAAAATTTACAAATATTTCTTTGAAGGGGGGGTCAAGGGGGTGTTTTTCTAAGCTTGATGGAGGTCTAGGGAGGAAACTAAACAAATATATGACTAAATGAATTAATAGACCAAACAAACGGTCTGCCTCCCCATAATTCTACGTAGGAGGGAACTATGAGTGTCTGAGGGTTAATGACCTTAAGGTAGATATGGTTTACCCCTTTGATACCTATACATTCTCATTAAAATACCTAAAATCGTATAATGGTCGCCACAACAACTGTTTACACACTTTATAATCGGAGTTTATCAATGGTTTTATACATCCAGCGACGCTTTTAGTCAGGTTAAGAACTACCAGAGATTTGGAATTGTGTACTAGAGAGTAACGTATAAAAACGTTAATATGGAGTTAAGTATAAACAATGTAATATCGTATATAATGGGTTGGCCGTGCAAGAGAGCCAATCGTGGGGGAGTGGTTTATAAATATACACCAGGGGAATAATATACACCAGGGGAATAATATACACCAGGGGAATAATATACACCAGGGGAATAATATACACCAAGGGGGGGGGAAAATAATAACACCAGGGGAATAATATACACCAGGGGAATAATACACACCAGGGGAATAATACACACCAGGGGAATAATATACACCAGGGGAATAATATACACCAGGGGAATAATATACACCAGGGGAATAATATACACCAGGGGGAAATCAATTACACCAGGGGATATAATAACACCAGGGATAATATACACCAGGGGAATAATACAACACCCAGGGGGGGGGGTGGGGGGAATACTACAAACCAGGGGAATATATACACAGGGGAATAATACACACCAGGGGAATAACAACAGGAGGAATAATACACACCAGGGGAATATACACACCAGCGGAATAATACACCCAGGGGGGAATAATACAACACCAGGGAATAATACACACCAGGGGAATAATATACACCAGGGGAATAATACACACCAGGGGAATAATACACACCAGGGGAATAATACACACCAGGGGAATAATAACACAGGGGAAATACACACCAGGGGAATAATATACACCAGGGGAATAATACACACCAGGGGAATAATATACACCAGGGGAATAATACACACCAGGGGAATAATACACACCAGGGGAATAATACACACCAGGGGAATAATACACACCAGGGGAATAATACACACCAGGGGAATAATACACACCAGGGGAATAATATACACCAGGGGAATAATACACACCAGGGGAATAATACACACCAGGGGAATATACACCCAGGGGAATAATACACACCAGGGGAATAATACACACCAGGGGAATAATACACACCAGGGGAATAATATACACCAGGGGAATAATACCATGTTAGCTCTTATGGGGGGTCACCGGATTTTGTGTTTGTTTTCTCCTTTTCTCTCTTTCTCTGGCTTGTATCCATTCGGCCCCATTCAGCCAACTGTTTTAAGACGTTTATCCCCATCCAGGTGTCGATTTATTCCCTGGCGAGGCGAGCAGCGAGCTTGCATTGGTATGGAGAAATCCGCTTCGCGCGGAGACATTTTTCTTTCGAAAAATGTAAAAATTATTCAGCTTACTAACTAGTCAAAACCAAAATATATTTAGTATGCTAGGTCGCTTACCACTCACCAGGAAATATATTGACACCTGGTTGGGAGGTAAAGTCTTAAAACAATACGGCTGAAATGGGGCCCCGAATGGGATATATCAGCCACAAGGAGAGAGGAGAGAGGGAGAGAAAGAGAAACAAAGCGAGGTGGGCTCCCTTAATATAACTCAACTTTCGGCTCTGGGGTTTGCCATTTGTGAATAATAGACCATTGGTGTTTTGGTTCATAACCCTTTAACCCTTTCAAGCTCCAATATGCATTTCTATTTTGTTTTCTAGTAATTATTAGACGATTTTATTCAGATTAGGAAGGGTATAATTATAGAAGTCAGTGGGTTGATTGAGAGAGTCTTTACCCTTTAAATACCCACAGATCCTTCTTACGCTGCATAAAATCGTCTTATAATGCATAGCCCAAAATATTCACTGCATAAAATGCGTCAGAGCTTCAAGGGGCGGTTTAAGTACAGCAGCGACGTTTTGTGTAATATTGCCCTATTTATAGATATCATTTAAACGATATTCTGCAGCTTAAGAAGGATCTGTGGTAGTTAAAAGGGTTGGTTGAGATAGTTTGAAGCCTTATTATTGCTAGAGGTCCTTCCTAAACTGAATAATATCGTGTAACCATTGCCAGCATATAATTAAAAGGTGACACCGTTACTGAACAGGATAATCCCTAAACGCAGACCAAATTAAAGTTCTAAGTTATTGCACCGTTCTGATTATTATGTATGGATGATTTACCGACGCCTGTGTTTTCCTTCATATTCCCAAAGAGCAGAGCAGAGAGAGAGAGATGAGAGGAGGAGACGGGAGGAGAGCGAGGGAGAGATGAGGGAGTGGTCGAGAGGAGAGAGGAAGAGAATAATCATATCTTAATCATTGTAGAAACTAATTTAGTTGTACCGTGGAGAGAGGAGAGCGAGAAGAGAGGACGAGATGGAGGAGGGAGAGAGAGAGAGAGAGAGAGAGAGAGAGAGAGAGAGAGAGAGAGAGAGAATAATATATCTAATCATTGTAGAACTAATTTAGTTTGTACCGTGAGAGAGAGAGAGAGAGAGAGAGAGAGAGAGAGAGCGAGAGATGGAGAGAGAAAGAAAGGGAGTGAGAGAGTGAAAGCAATCTGATTACTACAGGGCTAATTATATTTGTACCCTTGATAGAATGAGAGAGAGAGAGAGAGAGAGAGAGAGACGAGACGAGGGAGACGAGGGCGCTGGGGAGAGAGAGAGAGTTGGGAGATGAGGAGGAGAGAGAGAGACGGAGAGAGAGAGAGAGAGAGAGAGAGAGAGAGAGAGAGAGAGAGAGAGAGAGAGGGAGAAGGGGGGGAATGAGTGAAAATATGTGTTTATGTGTGTTTGTGAAATATATCGAATTATTGTAACTTGCAGGGCTACTTTATAGTGTGAAGAGAGAGAGAGAGAGGGGGGAGTGGGGAGAGAGAGAGAGGGAGGGAATGAGTGAAAATGTGTGT